>CAXARO010001770.1:0-31851 GCA_963971305.1 Arcuatula senhousia
TAGAGATCCTATCAAATTTAGTAGTAACGTTCACATGGCGCCGTCCCATTTGCAGAATTGTAAAAGAAGCGTAGTTTGGAATACTTTTTTGGATTTCGAAATTTCCTCTTGTATATTATTCTATTCATAGGGATTTTGTGTTGAAACACATATCCTATTAGTCCTTATTTGTTTTGCAAAAAAATGAGGTTTATAATGCACTTAATTTACATTGTATTAAAATGTCAAAAACTTTAACCCCCACACAGTTCACAATTATAAATAAAAAACTGGAATCGTGTTAGAGCCATACGGAATTATGTGTGAACCAAAAAAGATGGTTACGGATTGGGTTACGGATAAGTGATCAGGGAAAAAAATTGATACAAGAGTCAATCAAAACTAGATTAGAAAAGTTAAAAAAAGGAAAAATTATTTAAGATTGTTAATAAAACTTAAAAATTGACTAAAAATTCTTCAAACTGATATGGAATAGCTGTTACCCTGGTTGTTACAGACTTCTCATGATATTCAAAAGTTCTAAGGATCATTATAGAGATCAAAGTTTTGCCCCTCAAGGCCAATCACTTTGTAAACACAATACGAGCACAAAAGCGTTAGTCATTTAATAATAAGATAACTGTTTATGCTGCTACACGAACAAAAGTCATAAAAAACTTAAGAGAATGTTTGAATCAAAAATCTCTCATTACAACTTTTGAGTGATAATATACGTAAATCTTTATAGGGCGTTTACAGATAGAAAAACAAACTTTTGATGCAAAAAAAAAAAAGAAAACAAAAAAATAGAAAACGTTCAAAAGAATATTTTTGTCAAATAGTACGTCTAAAAAGATAAATACTATTTAAAGACAAAAGGGTATTAACTTAACTACTTTCCTGCCGCATGTGCCTTTTTTACAGGTGAATAAATCTGTACTAGGTGCTATATAAGGACCATGCGCCCGACAGACAGGCCTCTGTTTACAGCAAGAAGCTACCAGTCAGAGATGTAAACCCAGAGGATAAACTTTTTTTATGGTATGGGTAATAATGGGTGGGACTTTAACCCTCGGAGCCTTTGGCTCCCTCATAGAATGATCCTCATCAGAGATGCTTGGATGATGGTACATTCTATATCGGTAGCCTTCGGCTAACCTTGGGTTAAGGTGAACTCTTTAAAGCCCATCAAAGTTGAATGGGATCAATTCTGAACAGAATCTGTTATGATTTCAACATAAAAAGTTTCATCAGAAGTTTGGATAAATATTCAAGAATTTTAAGTAATCAAGCCGTACCAAGTTCTAGTTCACTTAAAAAAAAACAATGCAATAATCTTGCATAAATATTGATAAATCCAATAAAAAAAAAAGAATTTCCAAAATCCAATGAATAATAAACATTCTACAGGAGATTTGTCAAAACACCCATTTTAGCTCCCTTTGGCCCTTTTTTCTAAAACGGTATAGCCACAAACCCCTAATGCAATAACAACCTTCCTTTAATGGTTACAAACATCATATCCAAATTTCAAAACAATCGGTCAATGTTTACTTAAGTTATCACCCGGAAACCAAAGTGTCTACAGACAACGACGACATCGCCATAACATGATCGCAAAAATTTTGTGGTCGTATTAAAACTTCAGCAAATTATTAAAGATGTTCTAAAAGCATGGCAATTATTACAAGAAAATGATGAAAACGACAGTTGGTATCTATGGAAAGCCGGAGTGGACCCCCGCACTTACCAATTATTTTCCATTGGTTTCAATGGGAAATTTCTAAGTTCGGCAATTTAATTCCCGCAGTTACAAATTATTTTGCCTGTTTTCCGCACTTACAAATTATTCTTCTTGTATTCCGCACTTACAGATTATTTTTCTTGTTTTCCGCACTTACAGATTATTTTTCTTGTTTTCCGAACTTACAAATTATTATTCTGTTTTTCCGCACTTACAGATTATTTTTCTTGTTTTCCGCACTTACAGATTATTTTTCTTGTTTTCCGCACTTACAAATTATTCTTCCTTATAAATTATTTTTCTTGTTTTCCGACGTTACAGATTATTTTCTTGTCTTCCGCGCATACAAATCATTTTATCATCAAAAATGAAAAAAAGGGAAGCAACTCCAGCTTACAAATAGGCACAAAATCCTACACGTACAAAGTGTAAAGGCGGGGTTTTGATGACATATATTCTTGCCCCTAAGCTTAATGACTGGTTTTTAATACGATAAACCTGTCAATTGCTGTCCCATTGGTACATGTATAGCGTCAAATACAAATAGGGATCCGATCTCAGCTTTCAAACAAACGTAGAAAACCCGCATTTACATCTCGGTTTTTGAAGGTTTTCACGAGATGTAAAGGCGGGATTGTGACGACAGATGGTAGTGCCCCTAAGCTTATAGACTGGTTTTCAAGATGATGAACCTGTCAATTGCTGCCCCATTGGTACATATATAGCGTCAAATACAATAAGGTATCCGATCCCAGCATACAAACAAGCGTAGAAATCCCGCATTTACATCTCGGTTTTTGAAGGTTTTCACGAGATGTAAAGGCGGGGTTTTGACGACAGATAGTCATGCCCCTAAGCTTGTTGACTGGTTTTCAAGATGATAAACCTGTCAATGGCTTTCCCATTGGTACATGTATAGCGTCAAATACCAATAGGGATCCGATCCCAGCTTACAAACAAGTGTAGAAAACCCGCATTTATTTTTTACATCTCGGTTTTTGAAGGTTTTCACGAGATGTAAAGGCGGGGTTTTGACGACAGATAGTCGTGCCCCTAAGCTTGTTGATTGGTTGTCAAGATGAAAAACCTGTCAATTGCTGTCCCATTGGTACATGTATAGCGTCAAATACAAATAGGGATCCGATCCCAGCTTACAAACAAGCGTAGAAATCCCGCATTTACATCTCGGTTTTTGAAGGCTTTCACGAGATGTAAAGGCGGGGTTTTGACGACAGATGGTCGTGCCCCTGAGCTTGTCGACTAGTTTTCAAGATGATAAACCTGTCAATTGATGTCCCATTGGTACATGTATAACGTCAAGTACAAAAGGGGATCCGATCCCAGCTTACAATCAAGCATAGAAAACCCGCATTTACATCTCGGTCTTTGAAGGTTTTCACGAGATGTAAAGGCGGGGTTTTGACGACAGATAGTCATGCCCCTAAGCTTGTTGACTGGTTTTCAAGATGATAAACATGTCAATTCATAGATCCGATAATATTTTTATCCTCCAATCAGAACGCTCCATTTTAATTAGTAATTTTGTAAACAAAGTGTCCGCCATCTTTGTCCCACAAACAAACGTATTTTATCAATTGTGGGAATTATCGTTTTCATGCAATATGGTTCTTAGATGTGCATGGGGAACATGTAATTCGGATGAGAGGTACCCAGAGAGAATGCAGGGCTACAAATTTATTCCCTTTCCGAAACCTAAAAGAGATTTGGAGAAATGTTTACGTTGGATAAAGGCGTGTGGAAGGCCGCATGATCAACTCAATGTAAACAGAATAAATAAACACAAAGCCGTTTGTTCAAAGGTACGATCTACAAAATTAATTTATTAAAATTACTTTATCAAAATATTTGAAATTTAAAAGTTTCTTACTTTATCGCTGAAATCTTTATTTTACAAATTGTGTACGACCGGCCCAGGTACAGACTGTAGCAGTATGTTGTATGATATATTAAAGGATGTTAACATATGCAAAACAAAGCTGGCAAATTGAAATTCATAATTTTCTCTTCCCGAGTACTGTTTATATGTTATATTTGAAAAATAAATGACAACTGTGTGTACAGTACAATACATAGTTTATCAATACATATACATGCACTGGTAAGTGTATCAATGTACATGCTCTGGTACATGTACATTGGTATATTTTGGAAGTACAAAATTGTATGTACACTAGTTTATAATAAATATTATATTTCCAGCATTTTATCGGTGAGAATGGCCCTACTGAACAATACCCTGACCCTGTGCAAGCAGATGGTTCTGCTGTGAAACCAAGCAGGAAACGAAAGCTAAGAGGGAGTCCAACCAAGGACAAAAGAAGGAAGACTAATTTGTTGTAAGTTTCATATTTTTTTGTTATCCGGTTACTTGTAATAAATAAGTTTAATAAATTATATTTTGTCCACCTACAAATGTACATGTACCGTGATAGCAATATTGGCTATTTCTTGCTGTCTGTCAAAAGCTCTTAAGAGCTTATGTTGATTGTTGTCTTTGTACATAATCACTTATGTGATTTGTACTCACCGACGTTAAATAAATCTAACTTTTTTTCTAATACTACACATGTAGTGAGATGATATCTTACAAGTACATTTGTACAAGTATGTGTATAGGGTTAATTTTTAAAGAATTATTACATACATGTGCTGCACAAAAAATGTACCCAGTTAAATACAACATGTCTTTTGTTTTAGCAATGAAGATCACGGAGAAGATGAATGTATGGCAATTAATTTGGACATTGAACTTGACAGAAATAAATCTACACAAACTGATGAACCATGTAAGTTTATTGTGATCAACAGTGTACATATGTACATGATGTATGTAACTCATTTTAGTTTAGCTCGACTTATTCCTTTTATTGTCAAGAAACGGCTTTGCAAAATCCTGAAAAAATGAACAAAGTTTATTCAGCATTTCATTCATGAATGGTAAGTTTGGCAGCACACGTTCAGTATGAAGATCGCACTGAGTCAACACAATGAATTCACAGAAATCACAGCCTGTGATCATAAGTTGCCCTTGTATTTGGGCATAATATTCATGGTCTGTTTTAAGTTTACATTGACCATCAATATTTTCTAAATAAAAATCATTGACTGTTTCACATGCTTCAACAATTTTCATATTTCTAGCTGTGAATGGACACTTAATCTCTATAATGCCACTTTTTCCATTGTCACAAACAATGCCATCTGGGGTTGCACCTAAAAACATAAATTGTTTATTTATAACAAGTCCACATTCATGAAAATGTCTGTTGTTGAATAATTGGAGGTATTTTGCTTTAGCAGTGTTTTCATGTCTTTTTCCATAGTCCAAGGCAGGTGCACTTATTTGTTTACTACAGAATAGGTTTGTCAAAAACTTTTCTGATGGCACTGATTTCCTTTTTAAAACTTTGCCAAAGTTTGAGGCTGTTAATCTGTTTTTTCTTGCCTCGAACCACTCACTACAATTGGATTGTTGTCGAGTATTTTTCTCCAATGCATTATTGTCAAAATCATCATAATCATTATTTAATGATATAAACTCTTGGGGAATGTTCACGGGGGACATGTTAACCACTGATGTATTACCACATCCAACGGACTCTGCCATTTTTACTTTTTTAAGGTTTCTGGTCTGAAAAATAAAAAAAAATGAATGTTAATGCACATGCACTTTTGCCATTTTTTATATCACATGATCATTTTGTTTTAAATACATGTACATACAGTGTAATCATACATTTACTCTTAACCAACCTTCTTTTTATTTGTAGGGGTTTCTTCTCTGGACTTGCTGGCTTCAAGTGTACAATGCCATGAGTTGCAAAATGAACTTGAAATAAAATGTAAAGAAATTGAGAGTCTCAATAATACTATAGACATTTTGAAGAGAGAAAATATGTCACTTAAGGAGCAGTTAGTAGAAAGAGGTCGATTTGGTGTGGAATCTGTTAGAGTTAAAGAGGAAAAGATAAAGGGGCTTTTCAAATATTACACAGCTCTAACATATGTCCGATTTTTAGGATTGTTGTCATTTTTACTTCCACCCAACTTTTCACTCAACTACGAAAAAGACAGAACAGATTTAAAGAAGTTGGCACAAGAGGATTGTCTATTTCTTGTTTTAGCTCGTTTACGTCACAACTTTGGGCTTAAAGACATCGCAATGAGATTTGAAATAAGCGTACAATCAGCCAGCAGCTTATTCAATACTTGGATAGATCATATGTACTTTAAGTTTGGTCAATTATCCATTTGGCCATCCAGAGATGTAATTATTGACAACATGCCAAAAGAATTTAAAAATGATTTTCCAAATACTTTAGTTATCATTGATGGTACTGAATTTAAGACTCAATCCCCATGTGCTCTTGGAATTCAAAGTCAGCTATACAGTGACTACAAGTCAAGTACTACCTTAAAAGCCCTTATTGGTTGTGACCCTAGTGGATCTGTGATTTTTATTTCTGAATTGTTTACAGGTTCTATATCGGACAAAGCCATAACCGAACAGAGTGGATTTTATGAACTCTTAACACTTTTGAAAGAAAACAATATTATTAATGAGGGTGATGCAGTTATGGCAGACAAGGGTTTTACCATTGAAAAGGAATTAAAAAATATAGGTTTAAAACTTAATATCCCACCATTTTCTGCTAGTGGTGCTCAGATGTCTGCAGCTGACACAAGACAGACTCTCAAAATAGCAAAGCACCGTGTGCATATTGAGAGATTAATTGCCAAGGTTAAAACATTTCAGATTTTATCCGGTGTGATTCCTACCAATTTATTCCAGAGTATTAATAAGATTTGGTCTGTTTGTTCTTACATGACATTATTTCAAGACAAGTTTGTCACAGATAAATCAGTGGACGAATAAATAAAGTACTTATTAAAACAATTTTAATAACAAAAACATGATACAAGTACATTTATTCAATGATAAAAAAGATTATATATTAGAAATAATGAGATATGGAATAAATGTATTGTACATGTCCTTAATCAGTATACCTGGTATGACAAAAATGATCCTATCTTGACATTTCCAACAGGAGTGTGTTGCATTGGCATATTGCTGGAAAGCATGTATTGCAGAGGTGTCCCATCTAGATCCTTTAATACCTGGATATCTCTCTCTGTTATAGCTGGCAACCTGGCAAAAAGATTTTACAATAAAATACAACAGTACACAATATATGTACATTAGGTCCAATGTAATTATTTATCAAAGCTTGCAAGAAATTAACAAAATTATTCAATTATGTTTTGAGGAGTTACATGTACATTGTATATCGAATTATCACCAACATTTGAAGTGAGCAAAAAACACTGGATGGTGAGTAACCAAAATTAATTGTAAAGTTACTTTTTTGTAACTAAAAAATATGCATTGGTTTTAAATTTACTAAATTCATTGGAGCAAAAACCTTATATAAAAAATGAATGAATTGTAATTACATCAATTAACATTGTACAAAAAAGGTTACCTTTCTTCAGGGTCAAAATGGCATAGTACTGGACGCCTCTTTCTGTTTTCAACCGGCCTGGCAACAACTAAATGATTTAAAGGAACAGGATTTATTTTTGTTCCTCTGGGAACATGCCATTGTTGTGGGATGCTGGTACAACTCTGTTGGTCAGGCACTGTAGAAAAGTTGTGCAACTTTAAACCCTGTAGAGATTTTAGTAAACCCACTATGTGTGAGCAATGTCCGTTCAGTCTGAAAAAAATATGATATAAATGTATAAAAAAGAGGTGAATAAATCAAAGAATTTATCATAGATCTGAAATAATCAATA
The DNA here is from genome assembly GCA_963971305.1 of Arcuatula senhousia. Lineage (NCBI taxonomy): Eukaryota > Metazoa > Mollusca > Bivalvia > Mytilida > Mytilidae > Arcuatula > Arcuatula senhousia. Next base: position 7,544 of record CAXARO010001770.1, read on the forward strand.
TCTATGAATTTATAATGTCCTCTTCAGATAAATAAAAGTTAAAAAAATATTTCTATCGAGCTATACATATGGACAAAAAAGGCTTAGTGTTTTGTGTTTTTTAGTATATAGATCTCTGATGATCTCCGTCAATAATGTTGCATTAAAAATTTCCATTTTTACATCTGTTTTGTCTTTCCGATCGTCTATCATGTCAAGAGTTTGTTTCTGATAACAATTATGAAAATCCGATGTTTTTTATTTATATATCAATTGATAATAATTATCAGAACGTCATTATCGATTTAATGTATTTACATGTGTAGCACATCTTTCGCAGCATGCGTTACATACTTGGCGATACGCATGCACACAGCAAGTGATAAAGAAAGTATTTCATTAGATTTGAACATTTTACGAGAAAAAGAGAACAAATAAACAAACATACCCTGCTTTACATGTACAGTATGATTCAGATAGCTTCTGTTCAATACCAATTTCTATATGAAGATTATGGGGGGTTTCATTTTTCCTCATTGACCGCCAGCATCTCGCATCAACACGAACGGCATTATTTATTTCGGATACACGAATGTTATGAACATATCCTTGGGTGAAATAGTTTAAACCCTTCTCCAAAACCTTTTTAGATAAGGAATCACTCTCTGGTAGGTACGAAACCGCTATATTTTCGGGAATTTTCTCAAGACAATCGGTTGTAATATTGGCATCAACATGATGCTGAGCCGCCATTTTGAAAGTAGCTTGTGGCGCATAGAAACAATAACTAAGGAGGCGGGGCTTATCTTCTTATCTCGGAACCATGAATTGCTGTCCCATTGGTACATGTGTAGCGTCAAATACAAAAAAGGGATCCGATCTCAGATTTCAAATAAACGTAGAAAAACCGCATTTACATCTCGGTTTTTGAAGGTTTTCACGAGATGTAAAGGCGGGGTTTTGACGACAGATATTCATGCCCCTACGCTTATTTTCTGGTTTTCAAGATGATAAACCTGTCAATTGTTGTCCCATTGGTACATGTATAGCGTCAAATACAAATAGGGGACCCATCCGAGCTTACAAACAAGCGTAGAAAACCCGAATTTACATCTCGGTTTTTGAAGGTTTTCACGAGATGTAAAGGCGGGGTTTTGACGACAAATATTTATGCCCCTAAGCTTATTGACTGGTTTTCAAGATGATAAACCTGTCAATTATTGTCCCATTTGTACATGTATGGCGTCAAATACAAATAGGGAACCCATCCGAGCTTACAAATAAGCTTAGAAAACCGGCATTTACATCGTTGTAAGTGCTGGTTTTTTTTTCAAACTTAAGTTTTAAACGTACTGCGCATGCCTGGAAAAATATATCTAATTTCCGGTTAAAACTGGATCATGCCATGCGTTGACAACTGCAAAGATCGAGACTACCAGATTTGTATCTATAGTAAAGTATAATATTTTAATTGATTTAAATGATGTAAAGGTAGGGGAAAGACATAGATCTCAGACTCGGAATCTGCATTGATTAAATTTAAAATATATCGCACTCTTTGGCTTTGGCTTTGAACTTGTTGAATGACTTTCGTACATGTATGCCTTTTAAATCTTTCGTTGCAACATTTGCTGTTTTAATTTCAAATTAATAATTTACTATCGGTTTGTTGTCATTTAAATCACATGCACTTAAAATAAGTGTAAACAAACTAACAGTAACAGGTTGGGGAGCATGCCCCAAATCAAGGATAATACCCAGAAACGCTTGAAGTGATAACGCTTGAGTTGAAGTGATAACAGAACAATGATTGTTTTTAATTTTTAAATACAAATGGAATTTAAACAGTAATTTTAGAAATAGATAGTATTTGTAAATCTATGTGTATCCCCTTGCATAAGAAAAGGAACTTTTGGCTGCAGAAGTGCATAAAAGGGGCTTAAAGTTTCAAATACCCCAAAACAAGGATAATACCCGTTTTCGGGCATATTCCCCAACCTGACTATTCACTAATACAATGTAAATGACCATGAATCATGATCACCCCCCTTTTTTGTCTTGCATTGTTCATTTGTACATGTGGCTTATTGTGGGTATACATACATGTACATGAAACCCACAAGCTAGTTTGACCTATTCACATTTAGTATATTTGTTATACCCCATGCAACAAATTGTGAAGGATATTCTGATTTTGACTGGTGTGATCAAATACATGTATCTCAGCAACTAACAATCGTAGGATTTTGATATGTAGCTTCAGGTAGGGTACCCATATGGTGTTTGTTATTCCTTTTCATGTCTGTCGATAATCTTCTTCCTTTTTAACGAGCTGACTAAGACTTTTTTCACTAAAATTTCAGAGTTGACAATTTCTGTAACAGATCTCTCAGCAACTATATATCATATGCTTTTGATATTTGGTATGCAATGGTATGTAGCTTCAAGTATGGGTCCTATATGTTTTTAGGTCTGTTGTCCATATTCTTCCTGTTAAATGAGCTGACCTAAATTTTTTTCACTGAATTTTCAGGGTTAAAAATTTCCATAACAGATTTCTATATCTATATATCAAATGCTTTGATATTTGGTATGTAGCTTCAAGTAGGGGTCATATAAAATGTTTGTATTTATTTTCAGGTCTGTTGGCCATATTCTTCCTGTTAAACATGTTAAATGAGCTCAGCTGACTTGGACTTTTTGATATTTGGTGTATGTAACCTAAGGTAGGGGTTCCATATGATAGGATACTATATTTATACAGGTCTCAGTGTTGATTATCTTTTTACTGTTTTACAAGCCGACTTAGACTTTTTCATTAAATTTTCAGGGTTGAAAATTTCTGCAATGAATTTCTCAGCAATTATTTCACCTGTTTAACGAGCCGACTTAAAACGACAACAACTCGGACTTCTGATTCCCAACTCAAAAAAGATAGTCTATGTCTAAAATGTTAACATATGGGTACATGTATGTGAGCGTGCTAACTAAGGTTCTGTCAATAGTTTTTTTTTTATAATAACATACAGGACCTATATATACATGTATTATATTTAAAAGGATATTGTCTATGAATTTTTTTTTTCAATAACTAAAAAATGCCAACAGACAACTTGTTTTGTCTAACTTTAGACATATGAGTATATAAAAATACTGCTATGGTTCCAAATAAATCTAAAAATGGACAAACAATAATCACTAAATAATAATTGTAAAGCTTTACAATAATTCATATTTATGAGCTTAATCTTGCCTTAAGGATGCATTCTGTTTTTAATTTTGTTTATTAACTTTGCTAGTTCAAAATCATGGCCAGTACACTCTATCTCAAGGTTTTAGCCCGTAGAAATGTTCACGGTGATGAAATTGCCAAAGTCACAAAAACAAAGAAAGTAACATTTATGGCTTGTGTATAATAAATGAAGAAGATTTAGAGAGTTCACATTGAATTTGTTTGATTTTTCACCACATTTAAGTCTTCAGGAAAAATAACCATCCTAGATCCCAATCGATGGGAAATAAACCAAGTTGAAGGCAAATTTGGTAACAAATTGATACGCAAAGTTTTTTTTTATTACATTTTGGTCTAAATGATAAAACAGATTAGGGGAAAAATGTGATTTTGGTAGACAATATGCATGATATGCCTTAAATATATGACCAGGCATTAACAGATCTGCAGTTAAGATTCTCCCCCGAAATTAAAACAGAATTCTAAGCCCCCACCCTTGTTTCAACATGAAAATTAAACATGTACATATGTGACCTGACATTCATGAATCTGAAATAAAGATCCCTCCAAAAAACTAACATAATACATGTGTGACCTGGCATTCACCGATCTGAAATAAAGATCCCCCCAAGGAACTAACTTTATACATGTGTGACCTGGCATTCACCTATCTGAAATAAAGATCCCCCAAGAAACTAACTTAATACATGTGTGACCTGGCATTCACCGATCTGAAATAAAGATCCCCCCAAGAAACTAACTTTATACATGTGTGCTGGCATTCACCGATTTGAAATAAAGATCCCCCCAAGAAACTAACTTTATACATGTGTGACCTGGCTACACCGATCTGAAATAAAGATCCCCAAGAAACTAACTTTATACATGTGTGACCTGGCATTCACCGATCTGAAATAAAGATCCCCCAAGAAACTAACTTTTTACATGTGTGACCTTGTATTCACGGATCTGAAATAAAGATCCCCCATGAAACTAACTTTATACATGTGTGACCTGGCATTCACCGATCTGAAATAAAGATCCCCAAGAAACTAACTTTTTACATGTGTGACCTTGCATTCACGGATCTGAAATAAAGATCCCCCATGAAACTAACATTATACATGTGTGACCTGGCATTCACCGATCTGAAATAAAGATCCCCCAAGAAACTAACTTTATACATGTGTGACCTGGCATACACGGATCTGAAATAAAGATCCCCCCATGAAACTAACATAATACATGTGTGACCTGGCATTCACCGATCTGAAATAAAGATCCCCCAAGAAACTAACTTTATGCATGTGTGACCTGGCATTCACCGATCTGAAATAAAGATCCCCCAAGAAACTAACTTTTTACATGTGTGACCTGGCATTTACCGATCTGAAATAAAGATCCCCCCCAGAAACTAACTTTATACTTGTGTGACCTGGCATTCACTGATCTGAAATAAAGATCCCCCAAGAAACTAACATTATACATGTGTGACCTGGCATTCACCGATCTGAAATAAAGATCACCCAAGAAACTAACTTAATACATGTGTGACCTGGCATTCACCAATCTGAAATAAAGATCCCCCAAGAAACTAACTTAATACATGTGTGACCTGGCATTCACCAATCTGAAATAAAGATCCCCCAAGAAACTAACATTATACATGTGTGACCTGGCATTCATGGATCTGAAATAAAGATCCCCATAAAAGTAAATGAAACAAAAATGTTGTCAACACACACCCCCCACCCCCCCCCCCCGAAAGAAAAAAAACATGTTTTTTTTCTACCTACCCTTTATTTCACGCCTAATTCCTAATTCCCTGCTCATTTTATTGCCATTTCTTTCTTAAGCACAGTTTAACTTTATTTTTACTCTGGTAAATAAAGCTATATTCTATTTTATTGCCCTTAAAATGTCATATTTTTCGTTTTTCTAGGTTACATGTATTCTTATGAAAATAAAAAGAAAGAGATCAAAAGTTGCTCAGTTAATGTGCAAAATTTCAGGTAAATCAGACATACCATGTTTAAGAGTTGTTGCCTTGAAAATATGAATTTTGCAGATTTTCACTTTTTGTGCGATTATTGTGAACACGAAAGGAGATAAATAATCAATGTCAGAATAAAAGTTGTTCAGTTAATTCAAATCTATCACTGTGCCAAATATCAGGTCAATCCGACGACCTATTTTAGAGATTTTGCCCTTAAAAACTTAATTTTTTGCAGCTTTTCACATATGATCAAATTAAGCATTTTAAATCAGAATGTTGTGTATGTATGGATTTTTTTAATTGTCATTTATATAAATGTAGATTGTGTCGTGTACACTCATTCCACAACTCATTACTTTCTATTATATTTTATTGCTCTTAATTTTTGTTGTTGAAATTCTGTTTAATGTTTTGAATATTTCATCAACATTCACAATAATTTTTTTTATGCTGCTGTGACGACATGTCGGGGGGGAGCATTAAGTTCTACTTGTGTCCGTCTGTACGTACGTCCGTACATACGAATTTCTTATGCCCCTGCGACCACCTGTCGGAGGGGGGCATCAAGTTTTACTCATGTATGCTGTACGTTCGTACATCTATCCATACGAGTTTCCGTCAAGCTTTTCTCAGAAACCATGGAATTGATTTGAAACTTGGTAGGATGGTTCAGTATGACAACCTTTACGTCCTTAGCGACTTTCAGGTCTATCAGACATCTACTTCCTGTTTAGGACTAGGCTGATATGAAAATCAACTTGAAAATTTCTGTCAATCTTTTCCCAGTAACTGTACAAGGGAATGATTTGAAACTTGGTAGAATGGTTCATTATGACAAACGTAAGTTCTAAGCAACTTTCAGGTCTGTCGGACATCTTCTTCCTGTTTGGGACAAGGCCAATATTAAAATCTACGAAAATCAACTTGAAAATTTCTGTCAAGCTTTTTATTTTATAAACCATATGGATATGATTTGAAACTTGGTATGAGATGATTCAGTATGACAAACTGTATGTCCTAAGGGACTTTAGGTCTGTTGGACATCTACTTCCTGTTTGGGGCCTAGTGGGGGCATCTGTGTGACAGTGTCCCAGGGACACATTCCTTCTTTATATTGAGTTCATCACTAAATTGTGTCAATGGTTTTGACATTTATTGTTCTGTTTCATTGCTACTGGGGGTCAAAAAGGGGCCACACCCAAAAAATCAACTTCTTATACGACCACAAAAAATTACGGACAGATAATGGTCGTCGTCGTTGTCGTGGTCGTCTGTGGACACTTTGGTTTCCGTGCAATAACTTGAGTAAATGTTGACCAAATGTTATGAAATTTTAACATGATGTTTGTTACCACCTAAGGAAGATTGATGTTGTATTTGGGGGTTGTGGTCCCTACTGTTTTAGAAAAAGGGCTAAACAGGTGTATTGACAAAACTGTTGTAGAATGTTTATTATTCATTCGATTTTGAAAATTCTTTTTTTATTGAATTCATCATTAAATTCTGTCAACAAAATGTGTCAATGGTTTTGATATATATAGCACTGTTACATTCATACTGGGGGTCAAAAAGGGGCCACACCCAAAAAATTGACTTTTTTATTTGTGGTCCGATTTTCAAAAAAAAAAAGGACCATGGCCATTTTCCCTGTAATTCTGACCATAGACGGGCCAATTTCAAAAGTTTCACAAAATACTCTTAATGTTATAAAAATGTGTAGAGTAGGACCATTGCGATGAGGTAAATAAAAATCAACAATATTCAAAACCTTCAAACCGGTGATATTTTGTCCTGAAAATCTAAGAAATTGCATTTTGCACATTTTTGCTTAAAATTGGCCTCTTTAATATGGGAATCCCCCATGAAGGACACGCACAACCAACATGACTTTCGGGTTTTGAGTAGAATGGTTAAATTAGAATAATATGCATTTTGAAAGATTTTGGTTGTCGATGTCCTTCTAACATGTCTAACGAAAAATTAACTTTTTAACAAAAAAATCGCTAATTATAAGAATTCAAAACTTTAAATGTTTATTTTTTTTTCCATACTAAAGTATGTCTCCGATAGCTTAGTAAGTTCGGTCGTTGGTATATAAATCTTATATTATAGTGTTTGCAATATTATATATTGACAGTGTAAGTTCAAATCTTGAATGGGGTGTTCGATTTTGTCCTTCTGTATCTCAATTATAGAGATAAACCTAGCTATCTTTAATGCTAAATTAAAAGTCAATTATGTTTTTTCTATGATTTGACGATTTATTTCACTTTTTCCCCAGCCAAATCGAATATGACACTTAGTACATTTTAGCTATTGATTGGTAATACTAATATATTAGTTAAATAGTAACATTGTGTTATACGGTTAATTATGTTTTACTTTTATTCTTTCCTTTTATACTTGATTCTAATTTATGAAAGAAAGAGGTTTTGGGACATTTTTATAACAACTACATTTTCAATGAAGTAAACGAATGCAACCAGCATACCGTAATTAAAAGTGACTTCGATTGGGACTTACCTTGTGATTTAAAATAGAATTTATGAATGACGACTTTAAATGTCTATAAATAGCATTTTAAATGTTTAATGCACCATCAAATTCCTTGAACTAAATACAGGGGATAATGGCCATGGTCCTTTTCATTGGAATCCTTATGAAAATCCCTGCCTGCGTTTTTAAATCAGATTTGCAATATCTCTTACCGTTTTTGAGAAATTAGGGGACAAAGGGGCCAAAAACTCAATTTTTAAAAGTTTGTCAAGGCAAATAGTGTTATACCAAAAATTAAGTGGAAGTGGGCCTGCCAATTGTTCTGAAGTTTTAATATGATGATTATATCCACTAAAGGAATGTTGATTTGTATTTGGGGTTTGTGGCCCCTACTGTTTTAGAAAAAGGAGCCAAAAAGGGCTAAACGGGTGTATTGACAAAACTGTTGTAGAATGTTTATTATTTATTTGATTTTGAAAATTCTTTTTTAGCTCACCTGGACAGAAGGTCCATGTGAGCTATTGCCATCACTTGGCGTCCGTCTGTTAACAATTTTTCTCCTCTGAAACTACTGAACAGAATTCAATGAAACTTAGTATGATTGATCCTTAGGGTGTCCTGCACTTAACTTTTGTTTCGATTTTTGATTCGTCAAAAAACATGGCCGCCATTACTAAAAATAGACCAGACGGGTCAGACTACTGTTTTTGGCTAGTAATTCAAAAAGTATAAGAGATAGATGAAATCTGATGCCACCATACTGCTACAGGATCAAAAGTTCTACAAAAGTCTCCATTTGGTCAAAGTTGTCAGATGACCCCTATAGGGGTTACGGCCCCTTAAAGGTACCAGTCTTGTAAAAGATTTTTACTTCCTGGGTGCACGTCAAAACATGGACGCCAATAATATAGTCCCTATTTTTCTCTTTTTTTTCTCCGCATCCCATATTTGAAAAAGTACAATTTTTGACATTGATTTTTAAAGATATATAATTATTTTACTTGAAAAAAAATTTGGTAGCATTTGAGAAAAGGGAAAATGTAGGGATATGCTGTTTACTATGGGTGGTGCGGCAAAGGATAAACAGCGAAATGAAAGTGGAAAACATGCGACTTTCACTTTGAGGTTAGTTATCTTGAAAAACTTCGTGGCCTCATATGTTTTTTTTGGCATGAAATGATTTTTTCATCTTTCCTAAAGTACAGCATATGCTTGAAACTTTGATTGAATCATTTTTAGAATTTTTAGAATTTATTATTCCAACCCTGTTTAACATTATTGTCAATGGAAAATCTTTTACAAGACTGAGACCTACATTGTAAAGGTGAAAAATAGCATTTTTTCATGTTTTTGGCGTATAGTGAGTGAGTGAGTGAGTGAGTTGGTGTTTTACGCCCGTGCAACGCTATGAAACTATTGCAGATAGAGAAAAGCTGTTGCTTGCTTAAATGTTAAGCTCATTTAGCTCTGCAAAAGTCTTCATAGGGTCAAAGTTGTCAGATGACCCCTTATAAGGGTTACAGCCCCTTAAAGGCGAAAAATAGTGCTTTTGGCCAGTAGAATGAAAACTATTGCAGATAGAGAAAAGCTGTTGCTTACTTAAATGTTAAGATCATTTAGCTCTACAATAGTCTTCATAGGGTCGAAGTTGTCAGATGACCCTTATAGGGGTTACAGCCCCTAAATGGCGAATAATAAGTGTTATTGGCCTATAGATTGAAAACTATTGTAGATAGAGAAAAACTGTTCCTTGCATAAATGTTAAGCTGATTTAGCTCTACAAAAGCATTCATAGGGTGGAAGTTTTCTGATGTTCCCTTATACGGATTACAGCCCCTAAACTAACATGTTTTCATGTTTTTGGCTTGTAGAATGAAAACCATAGCAGATATAGAAAAGTGGCTGCTTGCTTAAATGTTCTATTCATTAAGCTCTGAAAAAGTCTTCATAGAGTCAAAGTTGTCAGATGACCCCTTCTAGGGGTTACAGCCATAAAAATAACATTTTGCATGTTTGTGGCCTACAGAATGAAAACTATTGCTGAAAGAGAAAAGCTGTTGCTTGCTAAAACATTCAGTTCATTGTCTTCATAGGGCCGAAGTTGGCAGATGATCCCTTAAAGGGGTCATGGGCCTTTAAAGGTGAAACTTATAGAATGAAAACTATTGCAGATAGAAAAAGACATTTAGCTTTACAAAAGTCTTCATAGGGTTGACATCAAGACCAGGTGAGCGATTCAGGCTCCTGTGAGCCTCTTGTTTGTAAGATGAAATAAAATGTTTTTAAAAAGTAAACTGACAGAATTTTTTTCCTTAGACTTTCATTCAATTGTTTATTATTTCAGATGATAGCACGAGAAAAAGTTTAGATTTCCTGACAGTAGATGATTAAGACCTCAAAGCCAAAACAAAAGGTAAAATATCTTATTAATGTTTTATTCCAAATCTACAAAAGTAGGGCATATAGTGGTTGGGTAAGTTCGTTCGTCCCCATGTCCATCCGTCCCAAATGTTGCGAGATGGGGCATCAAGTCTTTTGGACATGCGTTTGTTCGTCATTAATATTATTTGTCCATTCTTTCTTGATTTTAGCATTTTCACACACAAATTTTCAAAATTCAAACAAACAAACTAATTTGTTAGTGCGGGGCCCGGAAGGCGAATAGGCCCGCAGCAGCGCTAAGCCTGTCGGTAAAAGTCCACTAAAGAGCGCTCAGAAACCTGACATCGGGGTCAGGCCGCTTTGCCCACAAAGCGACTGGGATGTGTGCCCCAGGTGGTTGAATGGGGCAGCCCTGACATCGAGAGATGCGGGGTCGTCAGGCGATAATGCGGAAAACCTGACCGCAAACCATAGTGATGCACCGTGTTGGGAAAAATGTCACGATCCTCGCACGTTAAAGAACCCTGCTGCAGGTCTTGGTAAGAGTAGGACCCGTAGGATCCCCATGCAGGAGGCTAAATTTCCCGTCCCTACCCATCACTCCTTTTTCCTGTGGCAGTCAAAACTCTCCTACCCGATTGGCCTTGTGTCCCATTTCCTCCACTTCATCAACATTTCATGTTCATTGTATCACCCCTTCATGTTCATCTCCCGGATATAGCCGAAATCGTGCTGCTTGGGAGTAAAGCAAAAACTAACTAACTAATCTACTCCTAGCGTGTCTGGTGAAGGTTAATCCAGAAAAGCGCTTCACACGCAGTGAAATTTTGCTATTGTACATTTATTAACTCATTTCAATATGTGGACCGTGTCTTTCTGGCACATATTCCGTATTCTTTCGTTTTTAATAATAAACATATGAATAGAAGAAAATGAAATGTGGAATAAGTGTACGCGACACAACGTACATTATAAACATATTTTAAATATCCACAATGGAAAACAGACAGCAGCCTTCAATGTTTTTCTGAGAAAAAAAAATCCTCATGTATTATGCATTTTATCAGGTTCAAATACTTGCACATTAGATACACATAAAATGAGATATCTAAATATATTTATCAAAGACAAATGGGAACGGGGTAATTATATTGATATTGTCAAGTATATCCCATCATGTTGTCTGTTAAAGTCATGTTGAAAAAGTTAATTGTACATTATATATTTTTCATCATCTGCTTCTTGTGTTAGAATTTTCTATTGTGCAGGCGTATTTATGAAGTAAAACTTAAATAGTTTTTGTGTTACTCTATAAAAAACTATTTATTAGGTATTTATCATGTTTATATGTTAAAACATGTTAAATCTATTCTCTTCAGCCCTTTATATAAATGAATGAGGAGTTATGGTCCTTTAAAGGTAAAAATATTGTTTTCATGTTTTTGCCCCATAGACTGAAAGTGTTGCAGATAGAGAAAAGCTGTTCCTTGCTTAAATTCTGCTCATTAACCTCTACAAAAATTTCCATTACTAATAGATCAAAATTGTCAGATGACCCCTTCTAGGGGTAATAGCTCATAGAAAGACTCTTATAGCTTAAGGACCAGGTGAGAGATTCATGCTCCTCAGAGCCTCTTGTTTTGATTGTTTTAATTCAAAAAAGTTTAAAACACCAGGTATCTTGCCTTGTACTGAACATGGTCGGTATCTTGGTACTGGTTCCCCTTTTAAACATTTTGGGTGTGATTACTTCTCTTTCGATATTTTTTTATTACCTCAATTATTTTGATTCAAATGCTGCTGATGAGAGGTTACTCCTTTGAATATGCGTAACAGCTTAATTTTAATTTTTTTAGGCTCTTTAATTTTAATTGACCGACAATCTTATACATGTAGGAGTTATTGACCCTTCAAGTTTAACAATTGCATTTTTTTAAATGATTTGAAGACCCGGTTGGAGCCTCTTGTTGACATTACACATGAAAGTTTAAAAATAGGTTTAGCCTGGTTAAATGTTAAAATGGTCAAAGTAAATTAACTTGTAACTTGTAATCACAATTAATTAAGTCAGTTTTCAATAGATGAATGTTGCACTTGTAATTGTGTAATTCACAAATAAGGATGCATTATACATTTCAACACGTGTACATGTATGAAATTCTTTAATTGCAGAAGATCTTACAATGTCACTGACCAAAAAATTGCAAGACAGTTATAAAGACCAAAAGTTCTGTGATGTTGTTTTGCTTTCTAAAGATGACAAAAGTATTAAATGCCATTCTATTGTTTTAAAAATGTATAGTCAATATTTTTTTGAAAAACTATCTTCAAAGTGGTCAGATGGAGAAAAGATGGATGAAGTAATTGTAGATTGTAAGGATTTTCAATTTGATGTCTTAAAGATGATGGTAGACTTTATGTATGAATTGGCTATTGATCTGGATTATTCAAATGTAGAAAGTTTGTTGCATATTTCTTCTTTTCATCTTATTGATGACTTGTTAATGCACTGTTCAGATTTTTTGTGCAACAGTATTAACATTGACAATGCATTTACTATTTTAAATATTTCAGATAGATTTTCTGTACTAAATGTGAAACAGACATGTCTTGATTTTATTGATTGTAACTTTGTAGAGATATGCTCACTAAATCCTGAAGATTTTTTTATCATTGTCTGTAACTGTCATAGTTGACATTTTTGAAAAGAAATTCTTTAGTTGCAAGTGAAGAATTTATTTTTGAGCAAATATGGCTAAATTGCTGTGTGCAAGATATAAATCTTTGGGGAAATTTTGTGCCATACATTAGATTTTGTTTGATGCACACTGCCTTTTTTGCATCAAAATGTGTTTTTGAAAATATTATGTGTAATGAGATATGCACTAAGATTTTTAAGTTTCTGTCATGTACAGATGAGGCATGTCATTTGCCTGGTAGTGAAATACCAAGAAAAGGTTATTGTAAGAATGATTTTCTTGTACAGCGGTTTTTTTTTTAAATCTGAAGGGTTAAAGAAATGCAGTACCTTAAATGGTGAAAGGTTGTCATTTTGTGTTAACGAAGATTGTTTTCTTCGGACAGTTTTTGTGTTTGGAGCCATAAACAAATCTTATATGGTTGTAATTAAAGTATTTAAAACTGAGTCTGAACTCTTGTTGAGTGAAATAAATAGAAGAATTATGTGTACTGAGGAACATGTACAGTTTCCAATGATGTTGCATAAGCCAGTGAAAATCAGTGCCAATAACCTGTATACCATTCAGTTATTTGTAGAAGGTACAGAAACTGTGTGGTTTGATGGGGGCCAAATGCAGGATGTGCATTAACGAAAAAAGTTTATCTTTAAAAGTAGATTTTAAAGAACCATGTGGGGGCAACACTGATGTTCAGAAAGGGCAGTTTCCAATGCTTGTTTTTTTTTTAAACGTAGATACATTTATAACGTTGCAACCTATAAAACACATGGTATTTACATAATTTATATACTGTTTTGTCTGTAAAAACCATGCAAAATGTGTTACACTACTTAGATCTTTGTAAAAATTTTGTAAATTTTATATTCATCTTATTTTTTTTTTCTTGCCTGCGAAGCATATGTAATATGCTTTATTGGTGGTTGAAGCTTTAACTTTTTCAGTTAAGGGAGTATGAACCTGAGATTTTTTAGTCCCCTAGCAGCGAAAGCCGAAGGGGACTATAGGTTTGCGCTCTGTCCTTCTGTCTGTCCGTCCCTCTTTTCCGTAATAGTTTTCTTTTCATTTTTCTAGTTAAATTCCTTTCAGTAAGAATTCCTATTTTTAAATTGACCTATTGAATCCTATGTAAACAACAGAAAACAATTTTTATTTCAACATGAGTCTACAAAATCATTGGTAAATCACAATGTAAATGTAATTGTATACATTTATTGTTACATGTATATTTTCATGTTGTATGGTTGACTTTTATAAACAAATGTGAAAATTATGTTTTTTAACATGAAACATGTGTCGCATAGACATCGCCTAGATATTGAAACTTGCATTCAAGTTAGTTATTAATTTATTTTTGGTTTATTGCCAGTAAATTTACTTGCCGAAGTAATATGTGCATATTTTGTAAGATACATACACGTACATGTACCTTATGCACTTCATTTTGGTAATTTGCGAAGATTTTATGCATATTAGAAGTGCATTTGATATCTAAATGTATGCTTAAATTTTAAACCATGTATAACTGTACTTTCCAAGATCAAGTTTGTAAACAACCTTTTATTGTTTGAGCATTTTACCACACATCACTATGAATAAATCATCTAAACTTGATTGGTTTATTATCTGTAAAGCTCCTAACAGAATTATAGTACTTTCATTGAAAGTTTGATTGCATTTACATCAGATTGTTTTTATATTTGGTTCGGTGACTTATCATGAAGTACTGTATGTTCCAAGTTATTTTCTGACCATTTAAAAAGCCACCGCTTGTTTGCTGGATACAAGCATCTATGGTCTGTGGACACATTTCTTTCATTTGAATACATTGTGACTTGGTAATCTGCATTATTGTTATCTGTTGAGTGCAGTTAACAAAATAAGTTTAAAGGACTGCAAGATTGACCAAAAAACATAAAAAAAGGTGAACAATGGTTGTATTAATTTTTTTTTTCTTTGTAGTACTTTACAAATTTGAAAACTTGAAAACTAACTATTTTCATTTTTTTTCTAGGAGTAGAAAATATTCTTGTATGTGACATGGCAATTCCACCAGGTAATGTAGTTTATTGAACATGTCAAACTAGACTAAATGCAGTAGTCATGTAATATCAAAACTACCAAACTAAATTAAATAAAAACTGATATTTGTTTTGCTTGCTTAAATGCTCAGCTTAATGATCGAGCTTTTAAATGGATTTATTGTCATGATTTTGGCTCTTGGCATTGTGAAATATTATACATTGTGTCATTTAAGCCAGCTAGGTGAGCGATTCAGGCGCCTGGGAGCCTCTGATTTTAATCCATATGATTTTTGTCACTTTTTTGAAAAAATACATAACTTTAACTGCTGTTGAAAAATCAGGTATCAACACTTTTTGTATTTTTATTACTATAAAAGATATGAATCATAAATATTCACTGTCTCATAAGTTTCTCATGTGGGCATGTATAAGTTATATAACATATGTTTGAAACATATGTACAAATGTACTACATATGTGTTACTTTTCATATGTTCAGTAAAACCTGTTAAAACTGGCTGAAGGATTAGTTTGGTATAGACAGGAAGTCTGTTCATACAGGTTGCAAACATAATTTGATGTAAAAAATGGACCTCAAATCTAGTTTGGTTTAGATAGGTTTTTGTTTTACTCATGGTTCAGTTTAGACAGGTTTTTGGTTTATACAGGGCTCCGTTTAGACAGGTTTCACAGTATTAAAACATGTTATACATACATGTATATTTATATATCATATCTTTAACATATGTTGACATTTTTGCTGTACTGTACCCAACATTCATATCAAAATCAGGTCACCTTGACTTACATTTTCTGCACAAATTACTCAGGTTTAAAATTTTGGTTAAGGTCAATATCTAAGCAACTGCAAGTGGCAGAGAGATAATATTTTGTCAGTGGGTACATCTTGAGTGGTAATAATCACCCTTAACAAAATTAGACCATCTTGACCTACATGTTTTTACCTGCGTCGCTGAAGGCGAAAGCAGGTAGGAGTCAGGTCCGTCTGTCCGTCCATCGTGCTATGGAATACCTATCTTGTGTAATCTGAAACTCAAAAACAAAACACTAGATCTTTCTGAAATTTCACCCAGTGGTTACAGATATATTTAAGATGTGCACTCCCCCTTTAGGAACCTTTCCAAAGTTTGGTTCAAAAATAAGGGGCCCAAAAGAGACCAAAAAACCCAGTTTCCCCCCCCCCCCCCAATAAGTTGTGTTCTTATTGACCAAAATGAAATGCTATGAAACTTTGCAGTAATGTTACTTACCATAAAAGGATGAGAGAGTATGTATGATTTTTGGGATTCCATTTTTTAGCTCACCTGACCCGAAGGGTCATGTGAGCTATTGTCATCGTTAAGCGTCCGTCGTCCGTCCGTTAACTTTTCCTCAAAGATCTTCTTCTCTGAAACCACTGAAGGGATTGCATTGATACTTGGTATATATGATCTTTAGGATGTCCTCTACCAAGTTTGTGAATTATATACATGTCGACCAACCAACATGGCCGCCGTTGCTAAAAATAGAACAGGGGGGTCAGACCATTGTTTTTGGCTTATAACTTGAAAAGTATAAGAGATAGAAAAAATCTGAAGCAACCTCCCATGTTCAGCATCAAAAGCTCTACAAATCTCTTCATTGAATCGAAGTTGTAAAACGACTCTGTATAGGAGTTATTGCCCTTTAATCATCAAAATTGACCATTTTAGCAGTTTTTGGACTATATCTTGAAAACTGTTAGAGCTAGAGGAAAAGTTAGCATTGCAGAATTGTTAAGCTCATTGAGATCTACAAAAATTATTTTCAGGGTCAAAATTGTCAGATCAGGCGTTTAAGAGTTATTCCCCTTTAACTGTTTTTCATTTATATTAACTCATTTTCAAAAATCTTCTTCTCTGAAACCACTGATTGTATTGATACTTGGTATACTTGATCTTTAGGATGTCCTCTACCAAGTTTGTGAATTTTATACATGTCGACCAACCAACATGGCCGCTGTTGCTTAAAATAGAACAGTGGGGTCAGACCATTGTTTTTGGCTTATAACTCGAAAAGTATAAGAGATAGAGAAAAACCGAAGCAACTTTTCTTATTCAGCATTAAAAGGTCCTTACAGGAGTTATTGCCCTTGAACTGTTTTTAGCTCACCTGACCTCGAAGGGTCATGTGAGCTATTATAATTTTAAGCGTCTGTCGTCCGTCCGTCTGTCCGTCCGTCTGTCCGTCCGTCCCTTAACTTTTCTTCAAAGATCTTCTTCTCTGAAACCACAGAAGGGATTGCATTGAAACTTGGTATACTTGATCTTTAGGATGTCCTCTACCAAGTTTGTGAATTATATACATGTCGACAAACCAACATGGCCGCTGTTGCTAAAAATAGAACAGGGGGGGTCAGACCATTGGATTTGGCTTGTAACTCGAAAAGTATTAGAGATAGAGACAATCCGAAGCAACCATCCTTGTTCAGCATCAAAAGCTCTACAAATCTTTTCATTGAGTCGAAGTTGTGTATGCCCTTTAATCATCGAAATTGACCATCTTTCAGTTTTTGGACAATATCTTGAAAACCGTTAAAGCTAGAGGAAAAGTTAGCATTGCAGAATTGTTAAGCTTATTGAGATCTACATTAATGATTTCAGTGTCAAAATTGTCAGATCAACCGTTAAAGAGTTATTCCCCTTTAACTGTTTTTTTTCCATTAATTTACACTGATTTTTAAAAATCTTCTTCTCTGAAACCACTGAAGGGATTGCATTGATACTTGGTATACTTGATCTTTATGATGTCCTCTACTAAGTTTTTGAATTATATACACGTTGACCAACCAACATGGCCGCCCTTATTAAAAATAGAACAGGGGGGTCAGACCATTGTTTTTGGCTAATAACTCGAAAAGTATAAGAGATAGGGAAAATCCGATGCAACCACTCATGTTTAGCATTTACAAATCTCTCCATTGAGTCAAAATTGTGAAACAAGTCCTTATAGGAGTTATTGCCCTTTAATCGTCAAAATTGACCATTTTAGCAGTTTTTGGACAATATCTTGAAAACCATTAGAGCTAGAGGATAAGTTAGCATTGCAGAATTGTTAAGCTCATTTAGATCTACAAAAATGATTTCAGGGTCAAAATTGTCAGATCAGCCATTTAAGAGTTATTCCCCTTTAACTGTTTTTTTTTCCATTAATTTTAACTGATTTTCAAAAATCTTCTTCTCTGAAACCACTGAAGGGATTGCTTTGAAACTTGGTACACTTGATCTTTAGGATGTCCTCTACCAAGTTTGTGAATAATATCATGTCGACCAACCAACATGGCCGCATTTGCTATGGTTCATATAGGAGTTATTGCCCTTTAACTACTTTTTTCTATTAATCTAAACTGATTTCCAAAAATCTTCTCTGAAACTACTGAAAGGATTGTTTTGCAGCTTTGTATTCTCGAAAGTTTGTGAAATTATTCAAACTTTGGCATAAGAGATCAGGTGAGCGATTCAGGCTCCTGGGAGCCTCTAGTTTCTATTAATTTAGACTGTTTTCAAAAATCTTCTCTGAAACCACTGAAGGGATTGTTTTGCAACTTTGTATACTTGAAAGTTTGTGAAATTTATTCAAACTTTGGCATAAGAGATCAGGTGAGCGATTCAGGCTCCTGGGAGCCTCTAGTTTTACTTGTGATCCGATTTTGAAAATTTTTTTTGCATGCTTGTTCTTGTCAAATAGTGGATACAAAATTGAGAATTAATTTTTGCGACCCCCCCCTTTTTACCCCTGTTATGAAATTAGGGGCCAAAATCGAAACTTTTCTATTTGTGGTCTGATTTTGATCTCCTTTGGAAAAAAATAATTCCTTTTAAAATGTGAATTTAAAAGGTCCACCAAAAGCTGCATGTGTCAAAAACCTTTGTCAGTCCACCATGGGCTGCATATGTCCAGAGCAATTGACTATCCATATTGGGCCTAAAACGTACAGGGTTCAACATGTTGCGGTCGTATCATGCTGCGCTCGGCGAAGGTTTTTATTCAATTTGTATATAAAAATATTCATCCAATCAAAATGCAGTATTTAAATCAAATTGCAGTATTTAAATCAAATTTATTAACTCACCTTTCAACACTCTACTCTTGTTTTTCTATGTTTTTGTAGATCACTCATGGACATTATTTATGATGTTACAGATAGCTTTAAATACACATTAAACAAGACATGGGAGTGTACATGTATACTTGAAGAAGTTTTGAATGCAAGTGGAACATGACCATGACACAACTGTGTTGAAATATGAATATGTAGACAGGATTCAACAATTGGACAGATTATCTGATGACACAAGTAACTAGTGCAATTAAAGGAATGTTGAAAACAATAAGATCAGTAGCCTAAAAGTGCAGGAGATGGACAAGATATCAGACAGAGAAACTTTAAATACATTTTCAAGTTCAAAAGATTTTCATGGCCTAGTTACAGATTTTTTTTCAGAGTGAACATTATGAATGATTCTCAAATTTGAAGTGTGTCACATATTTGAAATGTACAAATGTAATAAGAATATACTTGTCTATAGCTTGGGTGTACAACAATAAATTATTATTTCAAATTGTCAAATCGGAATATTGCTGGACTATTACTAAATTAAAATAAATATTTGAAAGGCAATTGATTTTCAAAGTTGCTCATTTTTACCCTAGTCATTCATGCAGAGTTTGTAGGCCATGGTGACCTTATTTTGGTATGGATGGTGGTTACTATCCAAGATGTACACACTGACCCAACATCATTTCTCTACTACTTGGAGTTGCTGAGATATGGACCTGAACCAAAACTTTAACACAATTCATTCAAGCGAAAAATGTACTTTCAAGGTCACTTGGTTTTTGGTACTGACTCTTATCAAAGATGTACACACTGACCAAATTATCATCCCTCTTTAAGGTTTAGTTACGAAGTTATTGTCAAAACAAAAACAGTATTACGACAAAATTAAAGCAAATGAACGAACCAATACTCCGTCTTCTTTTTAGACTCTTTACATGTGAAGTTTTATTTAAATCCATCAAGTGGTTTACAAGTTGCACTTTCGAGAAAAGTGGACAGACTTGCTCCAAACTTTATTTGTGGTGGTATAAACAGCTCAAAAGTTTCATAATTTTTACCATTGAATGTGTAAGCTTCATGTACTAGTGACATTTGAAATTGTAAATTATCAGAGCATGTCAACCAGAAGTTGGGATTCATCACTGCCTAAATTATATATGTTATAAGCAACATGTACAACTAGCTAGGACATAATCATTTCAAGTGTGATCAAACAATAACAAAAACCTAAACTGAATAGCATTTAACAACAGAAACTCAAGTCATAATAGAGTGAACTCTGGTGCTCTTGACCTTTGACATATACAAAAAACATGTACATGATTGTATACCCTAAAAGAAAAAGACTTCTTGAAGTTCTTGAATTCATGAAAGTTAAATAATATGTGTAAGTTTTACAAAACTTTATTTGATAGTTTAGTTAGGCTCCAAATAATTGCTAGATAAATGATAGAGATAATGGTGTAAAGAAGAATTAATTCTGCCTGCAACGAATAGTCACGAAAGGCGAGACATAGGTATTACTTTCTGGCTGAGACGGCATAAACTTTTTGTAGGACTTTTGTGGAAAATGAATTTCCTGAAAAGTACAATAGCTAGGCATCAGACATTTGGTATACAGACAGTTCAGGTTATGGATAGACTGTCATCATGCCGTGTGACCTTGACACCATTTTTACTCTTCTGTGACTTTGTGAACTTGGGTCTTTTTCAGGTCGAAAACTTTATAAAATTTTATGAAATGAATTTCATGACAAGTAAAGTAGCTAGGCATCTCATATTTGGTATACAAATAGTTCGGGTTATGGTTAACACAACCGTTACCATGCCGTGTGACCTTGACCCCAGCTTCACTCTCCGGTGACTTTGTGAACTTAGTTCTTTTTAGGCTGCAAACGTCTTTGTACTTTTGTCGAAAATGAATTTTTTAAGAAAAGAATAATAGCTATTCAAAATCGGACCATTCTTCCTTTTATGGTTAGTAACACTACTGTAAAGTTTCATAGAAAGAAGCAGAGGTACCAATGGGGTATCCGAATGTCAAAAGTCCGAAAGGGCAGAGACTAAACCCGAAAACACAAACAAGAACGGGACAAAAAACAGACAACACGTAAAACATGGAAACACGAAACAACTGAATATCAATCAACAACGCGAACTCCAGTCGAAACAAGAGTGAACTCAGGTGCTCCGGAAGAGTAAGCAGTTCCTGCTTGCTATAGCACACCCGTCGCGTTGCCAATAGTCCATTCAGTGCGTCAAATCCAGTAAAGGAAGACAAAACAACACCCTATGACAAACCAACATCTGCACTCATCTGAGAGATCGAAATCCCATATTTGTCTATAAGTGCATGATGTCTTCCGTAAATTTCTTGAGTGAAGACAGCAACCAAGGAGCAACATAACCCTGTGTGAGCAATTTTTGCGTCAGACGTGTCGCTCTGCTAAGGAAATCGATGTAAGTCCCGCACGCTCTGGAGTAACGAATCAATTGAGATACGTAAACTCCATAAGCTGGAGCTGACGGAATATTGCTACACAAGAAGGGGAAGTTGACGATTGGAAAGTTGAAGTCATCACGTTTGTCATAGAGCCTTGTTGAAAGTCTTCCTTGAGAGTCAATTTCGAGATGTAGATCTTAATATGAAGCAGACTTCCTAGAATCCGTTGTGTCCTTTATCTCAAGCTCCTGTGGATATATGAGATGGAGAAAGTCACCAAATCGAGAATTGTTTAGTGAAAGGACATCATCAATATAACGGAACGTGAGGTTGAAAGAGAGAGCTAGTCTACGGTCTTTTTTGTCTAGAAGAGATTGCAAGAAGTCTGCTTCATATGAATGAAGAAACAAATCAGCAAGCAAAGGTGCACAATTAGTGCCCATTGAAATCCCTATTGTTTGCTGAAAAACAACATAGCATATTAATATCAAAGGTCAACGTTATACGAGGGTCACGTTTGTACCTGATAAATTGGCTTGTGAGCATAACCAATACCCTAAATCCAAAGAAATGCCAGGTTATGTTGGATATATAATTGGCATTTATCTGAATTTGATAACTAAGGTCAAGGTCATATGAAGCCATTCTTGAACAATAGCGATACGTCATTGTCAAATATTAAAGCACCATCCCAAAGGATAAAAAAAGAAACACTCTGTATGTAAACATAACGACTTGTTTAACCTTTGGATCAAAGGTCAATAACACTTATTTTAACGATGATGCATCAACACGACAAATATCAAAGCCCTCGGTATAAGCCGAAGGATAAAAAGGTTATGATCCAGACACTGCATGTAAAATTGTCATTAATTTGACCTTGAGGTCAAAGATCAATGTCAAATGAAAGGCATACTCGATTGCAACACGTCGTCTCATGGTGATACATCCAGATGTCAAATGTCAAAATCGTATGTCAAAGGATAAAAAAGTTGTGGAACAGACCAGCTTTGAATGAAAAAATTGCATTATTTTACGGTCAAAGGTCAAGTTCATATGAAAGTCATTCTCGATTGCAAAACGTCGTCTCATGGTATTACATCCACATACCAAATATTAAAGTGCTATGTGAAAGGATAAAAAGTTGAGGCCCGGACAAGACTGGTATGAAAAATTTGGGTCCCATGCATTATTTTGACCTTGAGGTCAAATGTCAAGGTCATATTAAGTCATTGTCAATCGCAACACGTCGTCTCATGGTGATACACCCACATGTCAAATATCAAAGCCCTATGTCGAAGGATAAAGAAGTTGTGGTCCGGACACAAGCTTTGCATGCAAATTGAGCATAATTTTGACCTTGAGGTCAAAGGTCAAGGGCATTTGAAAGTCTTTTTAATACGCGAAACATTGTCTCATTGTGATACATCCAGATGTCAAATATCAAAGATCTATGTCAAAGGATCAAAAAGTAATGGCACAGACAAGCTTTGTTTAAAAACTGTATTATTTTGACCTTTAGGTCAGACGTCAAGCTCATATGAGAGTCATTCTCGATCGCCACACGTCGTCTCATGGTGATACATCCACATGCCAAATATCAAAGCCCTATGTCAAAGGATAAAAAAGTTATGGTTCGGACAAGTTTTATATGGGAAAAAGATGAAAAACTGACACAAAAACAATATTAGGTCTCCCCCTTCTGGCAAGCATAATTACACAAGACAGGCAGCCCCTATAGCGCGATGGCCGAACATACTAGACAGGCAGACGAACGGAGTGACCCGACTACTAGACATGGGTTTATGTTCTTTCAAACCAGTCAACAAGCTTAGGGGCATGCATATGACTATCTGTCGTCAAAACCCCGCGCTTTCCTTCAAAAACCGAGATGTAAATGCGGGTTTTCTACGTTTATTTGAAAGCTGAGATTGGATCCCTATTGGTATTTGACGCTATACATGTACCAATGGGACAGCAATTGACAGGTTTCTCATCTTGAAAACCAGTCAACAAGCTTAGGGGAATGACTATTTGTCGTCAAAACCCCGCCTTTACATCTCATGAAAACCTTCAAAAACCGAGATGTAAATGCGGGTTTTCTACGCTTGTTTGAAAGCTGAGATCGGATCCCTATTTGTATTTGACGCTATACATGTACCAATGGGACAGCAATTGACAGGTTTCTCATCTTGAAAACCAGTCAACAAGCTTCGGGGAATGACTATTTGTCGTCAAAACCCCGCCTTTACATCTCATGAAAACCTTCAAAAACCGAGATGTAAATGCGGGTTTTCTACGCTTGTTTGAAAGCTGAGATCGGATCCCTATTTGTATTTGACGCTATACATGTACCAATGGGACAGCAATTGACAGGTTTCTCATCTTGAAAACCAGTCAACAAGCTTAGAGGCATGACTATCTGTCGTCAAAACCCCGCCTTTACATCTCGTGAAAACCTTCAAAAACCGAGATGTAAATGCGGGTTTTCTATGTTTATTTGAAAGCTGAGATCGGATCCTTATTTGTTTTTGACGCTTTAGATGTACCAATGGGACAGCAATTGACAGGTTTATCATCTTGAAAACCAGTCAACAAGCTTAGGGGCACGACCATCTGTCGTCAAAACCTCGCCTTTACATCTCGTGAAAACCTTCAAAAACCGAGATGTAAATGCGGAATTTCTACGCTTGTTTGTAAGCTGGGATCGGATCCCTTATTGTATTTGACGCTACACATGTACCAATGGGACAGCAATTGACATGTTTATCATCTTGAAAACCAGTCAACAAGCTTAGGGGCATGACTATTTGTCGTCAAAACCCCGCCTTTACATCTCGTGAAAACCTTCAAAGCCGAGATGTAAATGCGGGATTTCTACGCTTGTTTTTTAGCTGGGATCAGATCCCTATTTGTATTTGACGCTATACATGTACCAATGGGACAGCAATTGACAGGTTT
>CAXARO010001771.1:0-92205 GCA_963971305.1 Arcuatula senhousia
TGAAAAATAACGTGTAATGTAAATTAAAGTATTTTAATTCGTGGGTATCAATTTTCGTGATTTTACCAAATTTTGCTGTTTCGTGGATTTCTAAGTTAGTGATTTTTTAAAAAGAAAATTAGGTTTATACTTTTGCTACCAGATATCAGCCACTGGTAGCAAAATTCAAAATTATGTCCGATGAGTTTTAATTTGTTTGTGACAGTTTGTTGTACTGAGATGATCACCTCTTTATCTCTATTGTGTCTCACAACTATGTTGTGTTTTGTGTTACTGGACCTTTGGATCGCAATGGAAGAGAGAGGTTTGGCGCCATAAAACCTGTTTCAACCCACCATTTCTTTGCCTGTACCAAGTCAGGACCATTGCGATCTTCAATTTCTCTGGTATGTCTTTGCCTTGTTTTGTCTTTTGTTCTTGGATATACGAGATTGATCTTCCCAGTTCGGTAATTTTGTAGTTACCTTTACTCCCACTTGAAAAGTGAAGAGAAATACTGACACGTCGCTGTATGGTATCCTGGCTTAACTAATCGATCAAACCGATCATCAATCAGTAATCGAACAGATATCGAATAATAATCGATTGATGAGACCAACTAATCGAACACTAATCGATCAAACTCCCTCCAGAGTTTGATCGATTAGTGATCGATAGATTTGATTAGTAGATTGTCATCGATTAAGATCGAAATGTGATTGATTATGATTTAAAAGTTACCGATTTAAACAAAAAATCTATTTGAGACTATGACTGATATATTGTGCTTATTTAATTAATAATGATCAGCATGGGTCAATAGTTTGATTGTTTCTAATGAATATTCATATGTCAAAAGTGTGTAAAGATTGATTTTGTCAAAACAACTAACAGAGCCCCTAGTAGGATGGTTTGGCGTTATTGAATCTTGTCCCATCATTACCTTTAAATACCTCTACCATTTATTAAGGACTAAAATTTGCAATCTTATATTTTTTGGTGTTGTCATTTTTGGGGGGCCGCGGGGGTCTTTTCTTCTTAAATTATTAACCTGATTTGAGTAAAATTTTGGCCTTGCATGTTCTGTTCCGTTCTGGTGTAAGATGGGAGATAATGAATGAGATGCCATGCTGTTTTATTAGTTTCACAAATATTTACATGGATTACTTTGTGGAAAGATAACTGATTTTAAATATATATATTATGTAAGAAATTAATATTGGAAGAATCCAGGTAGAACGTACATAAAAATGTCAATACATGCATTACTATAGTATTAATAAATAGGTGTTTTTATAATGGCCCTGTTATATGTTCAAGTCGGCGTTGCCTCGGGCCATTACAACCACCTCGGGGCCATTATTGCAGACCGAGAACATATAACAGGGCCATTCTCAAATCACCCATTTCTTAATACTTTTATTAACCAACTAAAAATAAACAAATCAGTGGAAAAGCTAGGTGTTAACTCGTAAAACCTGCTTTAGCCTAATATTTCTTTGAAATGCATGTTTAATAGTTCATGAACATTTTGTTCTAGGAATTTACTTTACCGATGCATTAATCTCGTACTGTACATTTGTTTTAGATTGATGATAGATTTTTTTTTAATTAAAAAAGTTAAATGATATTTATCAATGAGATTTGCTCTTCAATTTTTCGGGGTTCTTAAAAAACTGTTTGCAAAACACTTATTCATTTGAGAAATTATTGTGCAAAGTACAAAATATTTAACTAATAAAAGTACGGTTCATATGATGTGGTCAAACAATAACAATTTTAGTAATTCAGTATTTTTAAGGACAACATTTTTAGGGAATGAATTGAAGTACCAGATTACAACCCATTTCTTTCCCCAAACAAGAAGCCCCCTTTAGCAGACAACAAACTGACATCCCAACTGACATCTTAAAAGTTTGTCAAGTTTTTTTTTATTTTCTGTATATCAATATTTTATTCAAACTATTGACATTCAGAAGCTTGTTTTAGAAACCTGACAGAAACAGACAGGATCTCAGACTCTGTTTATAGGTTTATCCTCAGGTAGGAACAATTTACTTTGTTTATTTTAATTATTTGTGAATTACTAGTGCAGCAAAGTTTTAAGGTATGTTAGTTTGTTTGATTTTTTTAAATAAAACGTATGAAATAAATCTAAAAACCTTGTTTGATAAAGGTAAAAAAAGATAGCCTATTATTATTATAAATTATAAAGGAAACTAAAAGGGTATAAAACATCTAAATGTGAAATGACCGATGAGTAAAGTTACATGCAGTATCAGCAATCTACAACAAAACAAATTAATTCACAGAAAATCAAATGGTAGTTTAACCCAATTTCCAACATGTATTTGATACTTTTTAAATCAATTTGCTAAAACATCTGAAGTAAAATGATGTCGGCCATCTTGTTTCAAATCCATAATGGCCCTGTTTTCTGCCATAATGGCCCTGTCATAATGCCCTGTTTTTTCATAATGGCCCTGTTTGGCATTTCATTAAGTAAGGGCAGATAGACTAATAATCTACTTAGGTGGTTAATAATATGCATTATAAAAATGACTTCAAGTACTCTGTAAAGTTTATTGAAGCAACTTTCTAAATAAAAGACCTAAAAAATCTTCCTTTATTGTACTGGTATAAGCGTTAAAAAATTCAAAATAAACCATGATTAAATTATTCCAGGGAAGAATTGTAAAACTAGCTAGGTCAAAGTGATCTACAATGAATTCCATAAATAGAAAACAGCTGTTCTGAAATAATAAAATATAAAAGTGTGATGGTATAACACACAAAAAAGTTCTGAAATAAAATAAAAACATTGAAAAGCAAGATGGTATATAATAACAACAAATTTCATGTAATAAAATGAGAGGGCATATGTTAATTAAAATTGAAAACTTGTATTTAAAAAAAGAACATCAAGATAATACAAAATTATGAAGATGACAGAAAATAATTATCAAAGGATGGCACATGCATTATACTCAGATTAAAAAGCAACTTATAATATTTTATATTGACCATATCACAAAATTTATTGATAAGTACTTGAAGGAATATTATATCCATGTTTCACTAATGTTTAATTCATCCCCAAGGATTGTACAAGAAGTTATTTGAAGAACAATTATAATACAGATGTGGATATAAACTGGAGGAAAAGTCAATTTACACAATTATAATTCAATGGCATGGTGACCTAAGATAAGAAAGCATAGAAAATAAAATCAAATAACTATGCATTAAGGGATTCATCATTAATATTCAAAATATTTGCTCTTTGTGCAACAAATGTGACAAACGAGAACAACTGTATGGCTCAGCTTATTCTCAATATTGATAACCCAACTGTGTTAAAATTATGCATTGCAAAAACCTAAGCAGAAAATAGATGATCTTTGATTTATTAACTACTGAATTCGCATGTTCTGAATTTTAAAAATCGAAAAAGAAAAGACAAAAACAAAACAAAATCAATCGCACACCGTTTTACACGGGGGTAGTATATTCGAGATAAATGGTAGGTTATCAAACATGATTTTATAGCACAAAATTATCCTACTCAACCGAGGTCTTTGAGATAGTCAGTTTCGCAAACTGTATGGACCTCTGTACGTTTAGAATATATATAGTATATACCATCATGCTTTTCAATGTTTTACCATTTCATTATTTGTTTTTGTCACAAACTCTGTCTAGATGTTAATATGACAATACATTTGATTTGATTGATTTGATTTGTTTATTTCAGAACTTTTTATGCCCCCGCGAAGACATGTCGGGGGCATTAAGTTTTACTCATGTCCGTCCGTCCGTACGAATTTCCGTCAAGCTGTTCTCAGAAACCGTATATAGGAATTACTTGAAACTTTGTAGGATGGTTCAGTATGACAAACTATATGTCCTAAGCGAATTTTAGACCTGTCAGACATCTACTTCCTGTTTGGGGCTGGATCGATACCAAAATCGACATGAAAATTTCCGTCAAGCTTTTCTCAGAAACCGTACATGGGAATGACTTGAAACTTAGTAGGATGGTTTAGTATGACAAACTATATGTCTGAAGCGAATTTTGGACCTGTCGGATATCTACTTCCTGTTTGGGGCTGGACCGATACTAAAATCGACATGAAAATTTCCGTCAAGCTTTTCGCAGAAACCGTACATGGGAATGATTTGAAACTTAGTAGGATGGTTAAGTATGATTAACTATGCGTCCTAAGCGACTTTCAGACCTTTCGGACTTCAACTTTTTAGTTGAGGCCAGCGGGGGCATCCGTGTCCCATGGACACATTCTTTCTTTATTTTGTTAAATCATGCCAATCAAGTAATTTAATTGAGTTTATTATGCAATTGAATAGGCTTGGTCATTGTGCCAATAATGCTCTATTTTCATTTTTTTCTACTTGCTTTTTGCCATAAAAAATGTTTTGTCTTTTGGTTGTGTATTTAAAAAAAGTCTAATCTAAATACAAAAAATCCAAAAATGTTCAATGATGATATTTTGAATAAATTAATCCTCAAAAGTGTAAAATGTCCTATTCTGTAACTCTTACAGCTATAGTTTTCTTTCCAAAAAGGATTCGAAAGACAGACAATTTGAAAAGTTCTAAACAAATATAATAGAAAAGTAATATATTTATGAATGAATTTGTAATAAGTATTTATTTAACAATGGAGTTATTTTGTTTTTATTTTAAAATGTTTTTTTTTTATATCTAGTGCTTATTTCTTTCATGCGCTGTCTCCAGTCATTATCCTTGCATTGGCTTTAACCGCTGAAATCTAAATTTTTATGATATCAATGTTTTGTGTACAATGACAAATTTATAGCATTAAAAGCTAGCTATGTAGCTACACAGCTGGATTCTATTACAGAATTCATTACTGACCACTCTGACCTAGCTAGTTATACAATTAATTGCCAGGTTTGTTAAATCATGCTCTGGATCATGGTGTACCTGCACTATAAAGAAAGATTTTTATAGGTCTTTTATATCATAAAGTTGCTTCAATAAACTTTTCATAGATCAGAAACTGTAAACTTGAAATATAATTAGTAATATTGGACAAGTCATTTTTTAAAATGCATAATAATTAATACATGTATTGACATTTCATATGTGCAAATCTGCCTGGATTTTTCCCATATTTATTGTATACATTATATTTAAAATGGTTGATCTTTCCACAAAGTAATTCATGTAAGTATTTGTGAAAACAAATTTATTTAAATGTACTAGATTAGCATGGCATATGGCTTCTAAAATCAATTGAGTGTAAGTAATTTGATATTTTCCCATCCTCTTGTGTGAGGAAATACATGCAAGGCCAAAATTTTACTCAGATCAGGTAATCACATTAAGAAGAAAATACCCCCCTTCCCCCAAAAAAATAACAAACAAAAACGATAAAAAAATCTTGAGAAATAAATAGATAATCAAGAGAAACCACAGACCGAAAAATGTAAGATTGCAAATTTTAGTCCGGTATTCAATAACACCAAACCACCCTACTAGGGGCTCTGTTAGTACCACCAGCTGTACGTTTTGACAAAATTATTTTTATCTGAATGTTAATTTGACACAATCAATCTACAAATGTATCTAGCCATGCTGATCATTATCGATTAAATAAGCACAATATCAGCCACAGTCTCAAATAGAATTTCTATAAATATCGGTAACTTTTAAATCATAATCAATCACATTTCGATCTTAATCGATCACAATCTACTAATCAAATCTATCGATCAATAATCGATCAAACTCTGGAGGGAGTTTGATCGATAAGTGTTCGATTAGTTGGTCTCATCAATCGATTAGTTTTTGATATCTGTTCGATTACTGATCGATGATCGGTTTGATCGATTAGTTAAGCCAGGATGGTATAGATCTATCTCTTATCCCTTTCTCCTAACCACTTTCCGGATTTACACGAAACTTTCACACAATGTTAATGGCATAATGGATATTGCAAATTGATCTAAATGATATTTTTAGGGTGGCGATTTATTTGTGAGATGCTGCTCACAGTTTTTCTAGTTTCGAAATAAAGTGCAATTTTCTTCAATCGGTACTCCGATTCCCCGTTAAATGCATTTACACTTCCATATATTTTGAAAGCCATCTTTGATATCTTGTTAGATCGACAGAACTGTCTATTTAGCAATGACATTTGGTATATACAGCCTTATGCATATACTCTATAGCTATTTACGAAACAAAGGTCTATTTAATGAAAATCAGTTGTATAGGCCTCGACCTAACATTGGCTAATGTGCGGGGGCGGGAGGCGAACAGGCCCGCAGCAAAGCTTAGCTTGTCGTAAGAGGCGACAAAGGATCTTTGGATTCTGACATCGGGTAAGTGCTCAGCCCACAGCGAACAAGATGTGTGAGCCCTCATGTAGAGTGCACGCTTCATGCACATAAAAGATTTATTTGTAAACCACAAAATAGTCCACTTCATAGACTAAATTGACCACCCGTGCTCAGCCTGACATGCGTATTAATCTATTTATATTGTCCTGTGATTAATATACTAACTTTGGTTCCTCAAAAGCGTTGAATCTCATAATCTTATTCTCATGAAGGTGATTTATTCAAAAAATAAGAAAATATATGCATGTTTGTCGTGTTCTGAAAGTTTATGTTAAACGGGCAATGCAATTATTCTAACATAATTTTAAATTCGATTGTGGAAAACGAAGAGGCACTTACGAATTTGTGTCATGACAATGTACTAAAGATTCATAATAAGAAACCCCGATCACTGACCATATTGGGCCAACGTGTGTGGACAATGCCATGCTTCACGTAAACGACCCCTTTGTACGAGGACTGCCAAGTAGTGCAACGCACAGGGTAATTTTTTGCCCCTACCCACATATCCCCTTTTCCTGTGGTCTTTCTTTGTTTCATCATCATTTCATGTTCATTTTATCATCTTTTTCATGTTCATCGTCTTCATATATAACCTACATGTATATAGTGTTGCGAGGGCGTAAAACACCAACTCACTCACACTCACTTACTCATGATATTTTCTTGATAGTCATCTTATTTTTAATTACTGTGTTTATATTTTTGTTATACATGTATATATGTCATACGTGTATTATATCGCGTTTTTTTTTCTAAGCTAACTTAGCTTGTTGTTTGTAAGTCGCTAAACATGTCCTTTTTACGGCCCTTTAATACTTGTCGCTGAAAATTGTTTATACTAAAGAGCCTTTTGTTCGCTGTGTTTATTATTTACTAGAGTCGTCACATTTGTTTTTCATATTCATATAGTGTTTGGCATTGTGAGTCTTATTGGCACTGCTTATTGGGTAGCGCGCCTCTGGTAAGTCTTGAATTGACGAAACGGGCATCAGGCGTAGCAAAATTTGTTGTCTGGAACTTTGTTGTATTTTTTATTTTTTATTGTTGATTTAGCTTAAAGGGAGGCATCATGTGGTCGCATTAATACGGTCCCGAGATGTACTATTGTATGAACAGAGTCTTTTCTTCTTTTATTTACAAATCCCGAAAAAACAAATAAGTTTACACTATATTTAATTTCAACGGTAGTATTTATCATCCTGGATTGGGATACAAGGTTAATGCTTCCATAAATCCCTCTCCGGTTTTCAGTTTAACGACTGTGACCTTTGTAACGGCCCCCATAGATCCTACTCTTATCGAACTCTTTAAAGGGGTCCTTAACTTGCATGTAGGCTATTACGGGACAACCATTTTTTTCGTCCCTCCTGAATAAATAGTATCGTTTCACGAGACCGTTTGCAAAAATGGTGTTACGGGAGCAACCATTTGATTTTTATGGGAGGGGGGGGGGGGCTATGGATATTTTCTTCGTCCTGCCTTTTTATTTTTGGAAAAAGTCGAGCCTGGATTTTTTTTCGGCGCGCTTGCGCGCGCACAATTTTTTTTTAAAGCACCTATAATTTTTTATCCTAAAATACCATCCTGCCTTTTTTTTACTCAAAGCACTGTCCTGCTTTTTTATTTCTGGATTTTGGCCATCCTGCCTTTTTATTTCAAATTTCACCATAGCCCCCCCCCCCATAAAAATCAAATGGTCGCTCCCTAAAAGAGAGAGTGAGTGAGTGAGTTTGTGCCACCTGGGGTACACACCTTGGTCGCTCTGTGGGCTGAGGTCTGACCCGTCGTCAGAATCCCAAGACCCTTTGTCGCTTCTTAAGCCAAGCTAGGCTCTGCTGCGGGCATTTTGCCACCCGGGCCCGGTAACGCACGGGACTGGTGTCAAGAGAAAGTCGGAAAATTCGTCCATGACATTTTCATCCCTGACGAGAATCGAACCACGAACTATGTTCGTAGCCCGAGGCGTTAACCACTACATCATGCAGCGGCTCTTTGCTCTATTTGATGCAATTTTGATAGTCGTTACAAGGTAGTGTGTCTTTATTGTGTTGAATGTGGCTACATTCCGTTGACTTGCATGTGTTGTTGCCCTTGGATTTTTTAAAATTTTGGTTTGGAAATCTAAGTTGTTTGGGAGTCTGGTTGGGGGATTTGAGCACAAGGACTTGGTCCACTCTATCGAACACATGACATATGACCTTAAAGTATTGATTATTGAAGCAAGTCTTAGATGTTGGTAAAAATACCACATTTTTAATCAATTACATGAGGTGATTGTTTTGTAATTTACAAACATGTATTGTGTAACTTAGGTTCGTCAGATACCCGAGAGCTTCGATAGGTCGATGCTTTCCCCTTTTTTTCCGGGTACATCGGTTTCCTTCACCATTAAACGGATGGCTCTATCCGATCCGTGCCTCAAAAAAAGCATGACACCCTTAATCTTAATCACTGAATTTCAATTTAATTTGGATGTGTCATTTTCAAGCAGTAATCGGAAGAAGATCTACAACTCTAGCAAACGATTACTCAGCCTGAAAGAATAAATTCAGTTTTTTTCTCAATATGATCTATTCGGCAGTGTGTTTTATTTCTCATGATTTATTTTTTCGTGATTAGCATTAACTAGAGAAAGCATGTTGTATAAGCTTCGATGTTAGATGAGCTCCCGTGCAGGTACCTGATGCTGCGGGCCCATGCCCTGCCTGACGTGTATATTAATGTAATAATATTAACATGTGGTTGTTTTAATCTTATTTTCTTTTAGGTGATTTACAATTAGAACGTATACGCACAACAAAAGAAGCATTCCTATTTCATCGTAGTTTTGCCCTTAGCTATATGTATTTGGATTTTTTTTGGTTTTATGCATTTTGAACATCTTTCAAATTGTGGATTTCCTTTGTTTGGGTTCTAGTGCTGCTGATAAGGAATAATTTTTCGAAATGGCCATACAGCTTATAAAAATTAATTGCAGTTGGATTTAACATATGTGTTGTGGTCTCATGTTCATTAGCTCCATATCCTTTCATAAACTATTTATTACAGGAGTTTGTGTTTTATGCCGCGTGGAGTAAGTAGAACAATTCCTCGTGTTTAAGGTGTATGCTTTTTATTTTTTTTTAGATATAGTGTACTTGTACATGAGATTACCTCTCATGTGTACACTTTGTTTTTAACCACTATGATCTAAATTTATGTAAATTCTAAAACCTAAGGTTTAACTCCGTCCATCGTAGTTTTGCCCTTAGCTATATATATTTGGATTTTGTTTGGTGTTATGCATTTTGAACATCTTTTTTTCCTTTGTTTGGGTTCCAGTGCTGCTGATGAGGAATAATGATCCGAAATGGTCATGGATACAGATCTTAAAAAATTGCAGTTGGAGTAAACATGTGAGGTGTGGTCTTATGTTCATTTACTTCATATCCTTTCATAAATTATCCAAAGTAAAAAAAAAACATTATTAAAAGTCAGCATAAGGAAACACATATTCCACAAGTCAAACGAACAACACATACAACGTAATAACATGTTTGCAACTCAACACAACCACAAGGAACCTAAACTCAAAACGTGAGTGAACCTCAATCTTTGAACAGGACAGGACCCATTTAGGTTAGGGGGCTTGTTTTTTTTGTATTCTGGTCAGAAAATCACGAATAAATATTCTTTCGGTATTAGCACTATTTCATCAAGCAGACATCTTTCTTCAGAGAAAATAATGAGATGTGGAATAAGTGTACGTGACACAGCCCACATTAATATCAAGCGGCAATTCAGAAAAACCACAATGGACAACCGCCAGCAATATTTTAGTCATTCTTATCTTAACCTTTGCTGCCAATGAAGTATTTTTTCCAAACAAATCAGATTCAAAACTATTTAGGAATAACCAAAAGCTTAGCCAGTGATACAATATTTTATCCGATTACATATAACATTAAATCAATACAAATAAAAACTTAATTCAATAAACAAAAAATAAGTTAACCAAATAGAAAATATTGAGATGAGAAGTATACGTGACATACCGTACACCGGTAGTGCTCTAACAAGCGGCACTTTTACTTTTTAAAGAAAGAAAACACAATAAACACAGCCAGCAGCCTTCAAAGGAGAAACATTATAAAAAGATACAGTAATTGTAATACAGATTGTAATAACAGGTCTTAACATTGATATGTGTAAACATTTTTAACAAAGTTCTGAAAAAGTTGCTTATTTTTTTTATTTACGTTTACATGGTTTAGCATTATCATATATAAGTATAACTAAAGATAGACAACTCCAGTGTAAAACAAGGAAGTAAAAGAAGTAGGTGTGTTAATTTTCTTTCAAGGTAATTACTTTGTTTTGTTAAAGTTCTAATAATTTATTTTAGTTTTAAAGTTTGTAGGGTATTACACATATGCAATTTGTTTATAATATATTTCTACATGAACATAAAACATAAACAAAAACATAAACATCATTTTATTCTAGATCAGGAGCCCTTAAACTTAATGAACATGATGAATCAATTCAAGAAGCTGTTACCCCTGTCATGCCGGTTACTAACTTAACTACTGACAAATAGTTAATTGTAAATTTTGGTTCAGGAATAATGCCAAAGAATGCAATTCGTCATACAAATGGGTCAATCTGAAATGTTTTATTTTTGTAGATAAACAGAAAAGACTCGAACATTTTAACCACCCTATCTAATGTTAAACTATTCTGATGTACAGTTTTTGGATAAAAAAAACTTGATGGAAATTCATAATTACGTACATGTACGGGCGGACAAAAATAAAACTTGTGGTCGTAGGGGCACAATAGAAAAGTGCACATAACACAAAATGCAATTACAAAAACAACTTAACTGCAACAACAACATTAACTATACAGTCCAAACATAGGTAAGTTTAAGTGTTCCGGCGGAAAAAATATTGAAATTCTGCTTGTTATAACAAACTTTTCACTTTATCAATGGTCATGTCCCGGGTGGCGAATAGGCTTACAACAGAAACCATCTTTATTGTCGTAGTCTTTAGATTTTGTGGGGAGTGCCATGTTTCCTGCAATTCTCTTTGCTGACAGCCAAGAAGTGCACGCTATAGGCTGAATATTTCGCCCTACCCACTTTTCCTATAAGAAACACACATTAAATCACTTAATTTTTGACACAACTTCACATCGAAATCTAACATTTTCAGTAGAAATTTTCAAATTATTATGTAATAATAAAAACCCTAAGGCCTTGGTCCTTCTCTAAGACGTTGACCATAGTCTCAATTTATTCTATTTGATACATTTTGTCAGTGTTTATCTTGTGCTATTCATATTTTAGTTATGGCCGTTTTACTTCAGTGTTTCTAATGAGTTGGTAGTGGGTAGGTTGGAATATTTCATTTGCTCATCTATACATAGCTAGCTCATTTGGTGGAGAATATTGTTTACTATCAAAGGAACTATATTTTCACTTGATTTTAAAATAAAATATCATAAATGATATTTATTTATTTTTTATAGTACAAATACCAAAGGCTAAAAAACCTGAAATCGTTAATTTCACAGTATGTGCTACATATTTGACAGTAAAAACCATGAACTGAGCTTTACAGTAGCAAATTAACTAAATGAACATGTACACCCAAATTGTTTAATAGACCATAGACCTGTATATGAATAGACGAATCGCGTGTCAAAGCATATGAAATAATAGTTTAACAGTCTAAGAGCCTTTTTTGTTACAAATTTTTGAAATTTGATTAGATTTCTTAGCTGCTGTGAAAAGCATTTCGAATTTAAGAAAGTCAAAATCTTCTTTACGTCGTCAAAAATTACATTATTATAGACATATTAAGACACAAATAGATCTTTAATCTTAAGACAAGCCTTATTATTATTTTTTGTTACAAATTTTAGCTTTCATAAGAA
The DNA here is from genome assembly GCA_963971305.1 of Arcuatula senhousia. NCBI lineage: Eukaryota > Metazoa > Mollusca > Bivalvia > Mytilida > Mytilidae > Arcuatula > Arcuatula senhousia. The sequence goes on from CAXARO010001771.1 coordinate 12,291, forward strand.
ATGCTGGGTCCTGGGAAGAAACACTTGTGTGTTTAATTCTTAGAATTTCTATTTTTATTATGAAAGTTAACCTTATTTGAAAATAAACAGGAACAAATACGGTTCAAAAGTTAAAATTCTAGGCTGATCGGGATTACAATGATTGTGTAACAAATTGACCTACTAAGCTCGATTCTTTCCCCGCAAAACCGTTTTTGCAACGACTAATGATTGTTGAAAATAAACGGGAACAAATACGGTTAAACTGTAAACATTTTAGGTTGATCGGGATTGTGTAACATATTGACCTACTAAGCCCGATTCATAGGTATTTATAAAGTAAAGTGTATATTCTAAAACTGTTTTCTTTTCTTTTAGATTCTAACTCTTTATTTAAAACAAAATAAGATTACATACATTTAAAAGAGGGCCATGTTTGCTTAAAGTAATTAAAGCATTCAGATGGTGTAGCTTAATGATCACATATTTAATTATTTAATCATTTTTAGATAAGCAGATTTTTACGTTGTACAATGTTTACATCAAGTTTAACAAAACTTTACCATGCAGCGACTTCAAAACTTTAATACATCTCTATATGTCATTCGTCGAGGCGAATGACAATTACTTTAAATTTACTCTATCACCATGATTTTGTTTAAACTTGTCCTTTGTGATGTTAAAAAAAATTCATAAAGTGGCTTATAAATTGTAATATGATGAAAAACTGTAAAAAAAACCTGCAAATTCTGAGTGTTTTTTTTTTTGGCAAATTTTACTATGAGCCACACGGTGTACCACTACAATAATTTTTGTAAATGATCTATTTGATTATAACAGAAACTAACCACAAAAATATCTGTGTGGAACTTTGTGTGGCTCATAGTATAATTTGCAAAAAACTACTCAAAATTTGTATGATTTTAACATTTTTTCTCACAAAAATGTCATTTTCGCAGAATTTAATGACGGGACTCGAACCCGTGACCTCAAGGTTCGTAGTCAGACGCTCTACTACTGAGCTAAAGAAATACTTCCCTGGCTCGACAGTAAATGTTGGCTATTTAACCTACTAATTAATGTAGAGCAACCCCGTTTCACTTCCATCTCCTCAAGAGTTATCTTACCTCAATGTATGACTCTTAACACAACACAAGTTAACCATGGCTAGGAATCTTTCTAACCACCGTGGTTTTTTTTAGTTGAGGGCCAATGAAATATGTTTTTGACTATTACTGACGTAAGTTTAATTCAATTCACAAATTAAAGACATTTAATGTACATTATATAGATAAACATAAAATGACCCTGCTAAATCAATTAAAAGGGTAAAAAATGTTCAAAAATGTACGAAACAGAAAGCAATACCCCATGCACATTGAATATTAATATTAGTAGGCTCAATGGGAGACACTACAAAAGCAACACTAGAAAACTGTAAAATGGAGAGTGGTTTACATAAGCATAAAGCTTGTTTCCCAGTCCAGGATTAATAAAGAAGTTTGAACTAATAAATAAAAATTTGAATGCTTCCATATAAATCCAAAATATATCACCTATCAACAGGCTTTGTTCTCAAATTACAATTTTGTCTATGCTGCATTAAATGAATTTAAAAAAAAAACGAGGTGTGGAGGTCGAATTTTTTCCTGAGAATTGCTTAGGGGGTTGAAAAACAAAATGTTTTGTCAGTGAGGGGGTTGAAATTTTTTTTTATTTGGAACTCAACCCCTCAGCTGACAAATAATGACCCTTCCTTAAGGGGTTGTAGAACAATTAAAATCTTCGATGCAAAGGAAATTGTTCCTAACAAGGAATAATATCATCATATAACGGTCTATTACTGCTAATAAAGAATTATAATCCCCGTGTTTATATTGGTACTCCTTAATGAAATTAGGTAAACTACAACTTAATCCCTCTATTGAAATTTGCAACAATGGAAGATGATTACCGTGATCAGTTAAATTGACATCTATACAGAGGAGATTAACTTGTTATGGGTATGAATTTTTTTGCTTGAAGGAAAAAAACTCCTACACTAAGGAAAAAAAACTCCTACACTGTAGGAAGAAAACTCCTACTCTGAAGGAAGAAAACTCCTACATCAAAGATGGTAATCTGACCATCAATTTGATAGTTTTTTACTTTTCAAATCAAAATCTGTTTAATATAATGTTACACTAAGGACAAAATCTTTTTACTTATGCATCATTTACATTTTACACCATCAAAGACCATACCATTTGATTCACATAGAATTGAAAATACATGTATAACATGAAGCAAATATGGAAACCGCTTCTGCTCATATTTTATTTCCCGTAATGGGAAATTTCAATCCTGATATGAATATTGGCAAACACTTTTTTTCGGAAATGGAATATTTGATAAAAGATTGGGGGGGATATTGGTACCCCTTCTAAACGAGCCCAAAAACTATATATACAGATAGACACTTAAACAGTCAATGTAATCTAAAGTCATTCAACAATATACTTTCGATAAGAATGACCTCGTATATGACTAAAAATGTATAAGAAATCTGAATAATCAGTAATATCAGATATTTCAGATATATCTGAGGACAAACTATGATGAATAGAGTTGTAAAAACCATAAAAAAATTGATTATTAAAGCATTTCATAAAAAAATATTTTTAATATGCTAAAAGTACTCTGATATAGAAAATAGTTTTTAATAACAAGTATTTCCTAAAAAAAAAAAACATGTAACCTACTACAGGTAGTCTGTATAGCATTTCATAAGTTCAGTTCGTACTATTCAATTTCTACAGGTAAATTTTTCAAACAGGTAAAATTTTCATACAGGTAAATTTCTCTTTCCTAAAACAAGATAATCTTGTTTGTATAGCTGTTACTTTAACTGATCAAAGAGATCAAGTTCCATTGTTGCAAATTTCAACAGAGAGATTATTCTCAAGTTTACCAGAGTTCACCGGGGTCATGCAACCCAAGGTCGTGGATTGTTTAACTTTACTTGCTATAAAAGTATAAAACAGTTACATCCCAGTTCTATTATTTAAAGTAGAACTTTCATTTTCAGAAACTTTCTTTGTGTGAATAACTCTTTTGTACTAAGAACAATAGTCTTTATTCATAATGGCAAAACAGGGCTTTCCAGATACCCCTGCTTTTGTGCTTGTGAACACACCACATGTTCATTAAACAAAGGAGCTTCTAACACAAAGAAACTTCTGCATTTAATAGCCAGCCCAGGGTATCTAAGAAGGAAATGTAAAACATGTGTTTAACACATTTTTTTAATATCCAAAATTTAAGAGCCATTCTACTTACTTTACTATATGTTTTTCATGTGTGGTACTATTTCTACGTTTACCATGTGTAATGACCTTATGTTTACAAATGTTTTTCGTTACTATTTTTCCCGTGTATTATGCCAATATCTTGCAAGATTTGAAACGGACGAACAAACGGACAAACGATCGTATCCGACGACTTTATGGCCCCCATAACTTTCGTAGATGGGGCATAAAAATGGCCGGATTTCGTTAAACAGGAAGTAGGTAGGCAATAGACCTGAAATTAATTCAACGGCATGTGAACCATACTGATTACTAAATATCAAAAATATGTAATAAGAGGTTGCTGAGAAAACTGTTAAGACAATTGTCCATAATTTACAATTGGTGTAAAAATATAAGTAAGTCGGCAAACAGGAAGTAAATGAGAGAAAGACTCTAAATCGAATCCAACGCAGCGCTATGAGACCTTGTACTGCATATCAATATACCGGTACAAAATATCAAATTAAAATGAAATAAATTTTCTTCAAATACGCAATTTCCTCAACTTAAACTACCTGCTCTCAGAAATCAACGATATTCTAAAGGACAGCACCAAGAGCACGCCGGTCTTCCTCGATGATCATGTAAAAACTGAATGAAACTTAAAGATAGTCAGTTTAGAAATGTTCACTGTTTTAATTAGCATGATACAAAATCACCAGTTATTTGTAAAGTAATTAATCTGTTTAACAAGTCAATTAATGTATTTTAATCTTAAAATCATCTCAGTTGCTTAATATCTTGAATTAAAGAGGAAGAAAAGAATCAAAAATATGTTTACTAACTTTTTATTAATAAGGCCACATTTTATTGCTTTAGTTTCTATCAAAATGATCTTGTACTCTGCTTCTTACACCCCAGTAAACTTAGAACATGTTCTAAGTATACTGGGGTGTAAGAAGCAAAGGTACCAATGGGAATCCGAATGTCAAAAGTCCGAAAGGGCAGCGACAAAACCAGTAAACACCAACAAGAACGGGACAAAACAGACAACATGTAAAACATGGAAACACAAAATAACTGAATATCAATCATCAACGCAAACTCCAGTCGAAACAAAAGTGAACTCAGGTGCTTCGGAAGAGTAAGCAGGTCATGCTTGCTATAGCACACCCGTCGCGTTGCCAATAGTCCATTCAGCGCGTCAAATCAGGTAAAGGAACTATGACAAACCAACATCTGCACTAACCAAACCCCTATGACAAACCAACATCTGCACTCATCTGAGGGATCAAAATCCCATATTTGTCTATAAGTGCATGATGTCTTCCGTAAAATTTCTTGATTGAAGACAGCAACCGAGGAGCAACATAACCTAAGTAAGTTAGTTATACTATTCGGTATACGTTGTTTCTGGATATAAAAAAAAACTCGGACCTCTGGTCCTCATGGTTTCTTACCCAGAAACATCTATACTTCATTGTATAACTGTTACGGATTATCTGAACTACCAGCAAAAGTTTTGTCGGACAATGTTAAAGATTCCAAGTATACATAAGTTGGTTTCTCAAAATGGACAAGAGTCTCTCCTAAAACTATATATAAGTCAAACACACAAAAAAAAAACCCATAACAATTAGCATTCATGAACGGTACCTATATATTAATTATCATAGATGACGAATACTGTTTTAAAGGAAAGAAGCAGAGGTACCTATGGGGTAGCCGAATGTCAAGTCATACTTGTAGTATGATTATTTCCTCGTTAAAGGAACAAATTTCATATTTGGGGTTTCCAATAGACGCATTCAGGGGTTTACCCTTTTGTGCTTGCTGACTTCCTGTCATGTCAGATACAGGATCATATTGTAGTAAAAAACTAACTTTTTGATTTCAGATTTTGAAATTATTATGCTACATGTGTATTGATGTTTGTGTCCGAATAATTATCTATATTTTACTAAACTATATAATTTACATTCCAGATGGCGACGAACGAGACAAAAACATGTGAACCTTGTACAAAGAAAGGTTTAACCGTATCAGCCACTAAGTATTGTACCGACTGCGACGAAGCACAATGCTCAACTTGTACAGATGTTCACAACACTTTTAAGGCGTTTGAAAACCACCATGTTTTATCTTTGGAAGTATGTTCTACTTTAAAAGTTGACAGAAACTGTAGTGACCATGCTGACATGCTCCTTGATTATTTTTGCACTGAGCATGACCGTTTATGCTGTCGTCAATGCATTCCGTCTGCTCATAGATCATGTGACAATGTACTTCCAATTGAAATTGCATCAAAGAATGTCAGAAAATCAGTCTTGTTCGATAACGTCCGAGATGATATGAATGATATTAGGACAGTTTTCACTGATGTCTTAAAACAACGCAAACAGAGGAAAGGTACTATCAGAGATAAGAAACAAAATATTATCTCAGAAACTAAACAACTGAAAGAAAAGGCATTGTCACAACTCAACCAGATGGATAAAACAATTCAAGCAAAAATCGAGACTGTTTTTGGGAAGCTTCTGGAAGAGGAAGAAAATGGTGAGCGAAATATCGAAAAAGAAAAGAAAATTGCAGAAAATTTAAGTGATCAATTAGCTTTGATCGAGGAACATGGGTCCGAAATCCAGCTTTTCTCGTTTCTTCACCAAGCGGCATCATCCTTAACATGTAGTGCTACGACCCTACAAGATATCTCTGAACAGAAGTCTGCAGATGTGAAGTTTGAGGCTGCTGATTTGTTTTCCGGTGTTTCTTCGATGGGAAAAATAACGGTAGGCGACAGAGAGCTTGCTACTGCATTTGTACCATTGAAGCTGAAGTCCGCTCAAGATTTGACGATAAACAGAAAGAGTCCAACACAATTTCAGTTAGAAAGAAAACTAGAATTACCAGGAAATTATTATACTGGTATAGATATCTTGAAAGATGGCAGATTGGTTTTGAGTTATTGGAAAGGCACTTATCTTTTACTAATTAGTGCCGATGGTCGAATCGAAGACGTCAAAATTAAACTAGCAGGTAACCCATGGGGTGTTGCCATCCACCCGGATACGGATGATGTTTACGTAACTCTCCCCGGTGATAAACGAGTGCAGGTTGTAAATGTACAAACAGAATTTGTTAATAATTGCAGTTGTCCTGGGACGGTTTATGGGATATCATTGATTATGGATGATAAAATGGTACTTGGAGGTATCGGCAAAGTTTATATTACCACCCTTTATGGTAACACCCTAGCAACGATTGATGTCGGTTCGAAAAACTTATACTCGATTAAATTGAAAAAGTCATCGTTTAGTAGACCGAAGGAATTTGATTTTTTCCTGTGCGAATCAGACAACAATAAAATATACATAGCTAGCATAACAAATGCTCCAGAATATGCTACAAAAATGTCTATCAAACATGTTTTAGATATAGAACGAGCAGTTGACAGTGTATGTGGGCTTGAAGGTGATATGTATGTTATTTGTTGGAAAACGAACCAACTGATACGCGTTGGAAAGGACTATATTTTGAATGAAATTGTACTCGAGAAAGGCGTTCTACAAAAACCATACGCACTTACTTTCAGTAAGAACTATTCTAAACTTTACGTTGTAAATAAATTTCCATCGGAACTATTGGTATTTTCATGTTCATAAACTCAGAAGAGTCTATAAGACATGAATATACTTGACTTTCAGCTTGAAGGACATGAAGATGTTTGAGTTTGTTTTACTAAGTTGTTGTATGTTACAGTCATAAATACATTTACCACTATTTTATTCTTTATTCTAATTTTGTTTTGTCTGGCATCATATATTATATCTTTTGTACTTTTCTATGATCATTTTTATAAATGATTGTTGATATATTTTTCCATTAAAATTACTACTGATAAGTAAGGATGTGAAAAACATTGCCTTTACTTTAATGGGGTGGGGTGACATGGCAAAATATTTTATTTTTGTTTTGCTGTAACGAAACAACAAAAATATCTTTTTTTAATTAGACTAGTATACTGTGAATGCATACTCAGTGGAAGATTTGGTATTTTAGTGTTCAAAATCTCAGAAGTATAAAAACAATAGGAAAACTACATACTTTGCTCTCATTTTCAAGGCCATAAAGGATGTTTTATTCCTTTTCTTTAAATTACTTCTATTTTGAATGATACTGCCATAAATAGTGATTGATTGATTCTCTTTATTTCCACAATTACTGATGAGTTAATTTTACAAACATACATACATACAATTTATATGAAATCAGGCATATTTTGCAAATCAATACTATGTAATAAACACATGTACATTAAAACATTATATAAATAAGAATAAGACAGTTACTCTAATGATTACATACAAAAAAAGAACTTTATTATCCAAAATTAAACTTAAAGAGATGTAAAACGCTGTTGAGTGTTTTGTACATATTAAATAAATGGTCGGTTATGCAGAAAATGAGTTCTTGCCACTTATCTGAATCAAGCGCCTCAACAAATGGTTATTAAAATGTCATCATCATCCTGAAGGAAGAATTGAACAGATTCTTCAACAGAGAGAGTGTTAACTTAAACTACTGCATAAAACAAAGTATTCCTCTTCTCAAGCAGTTGTTCACATTTCAGCAGTAAGTGCTTCAGTATGTCAGTTTTACCACATTCGCACAATGAGCATTGTCCAGTTTTTATTGTAGAATGGCCAGGTCTTATGACCACTTACAATTTTCGTTCATATTCAGATGTTTTACCGCAAGGCGAAGAAGTCTATGTTCAGTTAACCTACTATGTATTTTATAAGTTTGACTGAGCACGGTTCTGTTTTGAACAGCCGACTGCCAATCAATTTCTTCTTTAATTTCCAGTGATTGTTTTACAATTTTTGACCAAAGATGTTTTTCAGGAAAAAAATGTATCTTTCAAGTAACATTCTAGGAACGACACCATATCGTATTTATCTAGAGTTCTAACAATATCATAATTATGTTAACGAACTGTCACTGATATCTCCAGAGATGATTTGACCAAGTCTTATAAGAAATAATTGTTTGTGGGTATAGATGTGTTTTGCACTACACAATTTGCCAAGAAATAACAGCTTAAACTTATCGACAAGCCCATTCATTGTCCAGAGTCCAACATTGCTAATACATGAAAATGTAGGTGATCGCTTGTCAAGTCCAAGGATGAATCTTACAGTAAAGGTAATAACAAAACTACCGAACTTGAATGATCAATCTCATAGTCCAAAGAAAATGACAAAAACGAATCAGGCATACCCGAGCATTGGTGGATCGCAATGGTCCTGACTTGGTACATGCATTTCAAAACGAAATGGTGGGTTAAACCAGGTTTTATGGCGCCAAACCTCCCTCTTCCATTGCGATCTTAGGATCCGGTAATGACAATAGAACACAACATAGTTGTGAGACACAATAGGGATATTGAGGTGATCTTCTCAATACAGCTGACCAGTCAAACACTAATTAAAACAATTAACCACCATATCTTTTAACTCAATTTTGAACTTTTCTACTAGTGGCTGATAACGAAGAAAGAATTTTTTTAGGGATCGTATGAGACGTATTTTCTTATAGCCCTGCTCCAAAAGTTAGTCACGAAGAAATCGGTGTCTGATCAAAAAATTTGTGAAATATGTGCAAGCTCTGGCATATCGAATAAGTTGTGAAATATAAACACCGTATGCAGGATTAGTAGCTATATTGCTCTGTAGATTAGGAAAATTAATAATTTGAAAATTATAATCGTCTCTTTTATCGTAAATTTTTGTACTGAGATGACCACCTGGGTCAAATTCGAGGTGCAAATCCAAGAAAGACGTGAAGCAATTTGATTCGGTGGTCTCTTTAATCTCAAATTCTGGAGGATATATAGAAGGAATCCATCTACCAAATAAAGTGTTATTGACAGAAAGGACATCATCAATATATCTGAATGTAAGATTAAATGACCTTGCCTCTTTCATCTTCTTGTTCTTTACGAGTCCATGAAGAAATTCAGTCTCGTAAGAGTATAAAAACAAATCGGCGAGGAGAGGAGCACAGTTTGTGCCCATTGGAATGCCGATTGGTTTTTGAAAAATCTCTCCTGGTATAGCTGGGTCTGTTCAAGCATTTCTGATTCGGTTTTAGTCAATTTCCCCCAAGTTTCACAAGCATACATCACTGTCGGTAAGATCACACGCTTCCAAATAATAGTATTGGTAATCTTTGACATACAGTTTCTATTTAGTCCTATACCATATACATGTAGTGAATAAAGGTAATAACAAAACTACCGAACTTGAATGATCAATCTCATAGTCCAGAGAAAATGACAAAAACGAATCAGTCATACCGGAGAATTGGTGGATCGCAATGGTCCTGACTTGGTTCAGGCATTTCAAACGAAATGGTGGGTGTAAGTTCTTTTTAACTTTTTACAAGCATTTTCAGTTCTTTCTTTCGATTTCTGATTAGAATTAATTTAAGTTCCAGCATATGTCCCGCTATTACTAACGGATATTTCAGAGTTACCGAATGTCATTTTCATCTCGTTCGTTTTAGAAAGAGATTTTGGTTAAAAAACAAGAAAGTTACGTTTCCCTGCATTATATTTCAATCTCCATCGTTCGGCATACATTTCAACATTTTCTAAAAGTGCTTGTAAGCCAGACTTAGAACTGCTCAATAAGGTTGTAACATCAGCAAGACGTATTGAGGGTATATTTAGAATCCCGATTTAAAGACCACAGTTCGTTTCCAAGAGCAGACAGATTAAATCGTTGATAAAGACGGAAAACATCCAGGCAGACAACACTCGACCTTGTCCAACTCCTTGGTAAATTTGAAATGCTTGACTCGTTAATAGGTTAAACTGAACATGTGCTGTGGCGGTTTTGTATGACAGATGAATTATTTTCCTTTGATAACAATATTCCAGAGTTTGTACAATAACCCATTTTGCCAAATTCTATAGAATGCCTTTTCATTGTCAAGAAGATTGCAAAAACTGTTGAATTTCGTTCTATATAATAAGCGGTGTAGCCTCTTTTAACGTATATATGGCGGGATTGATCAGTGCTCTTTGACAAAACCGAATTGAAGGCTTTAGTTTTGTTGGTCCAAATATTTTTGAATACGATTCAAACAAAGTTTTTCAAGAAGCGTTCTATCGCTGATGTCAGTGTGACAGCACGATAACTGTTAGGGACACTTTTGTCCTTATTGTTCCCTTTGTGAAGAGGAATAATTATTCCGTGTCGGAAATAATGGGGTAAGTATTCAGTTGCTTATATCATATTAAACAAAATTTGAAGTTTCCGAACGGTCTGCATACCACCGTGTATTAAGTGTTCGTTGTTGATGTAATCAGGCCCAGTAGATGTGTTATGTTTTAATGTAGTAATTTGTTCATTTATTTCTGTCACTGTGAAAGGTTGCTCAAGTTTAGGTACAGGTGCACCCTTACGCTGTCTTATATATGATAACACTTTTACATTATCATATAATAAAATATAATGAGATGTGGAAGTGTACGCGACACAGCCCACAATCAAGCGGCAATTAAAAAAAAACACAATGGACAACCGCCAGCAGCCTTCAACAAGGCCAGTAAGCGCTGCTCGCGTTTATGCCATTGGCCCATGGTCTAAATAGAATGCATATGATTCAAGCCCAGTCCTGAAAAAGTCACAGATAGACCCCCTTCTTAAACAAGGAACAGAAAACATCAAAAAGACAAGTACAAACAAAGCTTTGTCAAGAATTCCTGGTTTAGGACAGGCACATATAAAATGTGGCAGGGTTAAACTAGTTTTTTGGGCCCAACGTTCCCCTTGTCAATATTCCTAGACAAAGCACAAAAACTAAACACACAATAAAAATCAAATCGATTCCACTAGAGAGAGCCTTAGACAAAAGACAACAAGAACAAACGAAAGGACGGTAAAGGAACTCTCTATAGAACACTCGCTGTTACTGACAGCTAGCTGAGAATCATCAATCGACTGAAGTAAAAAAAGAAGTTTGTATCAAAAGTTCGTTCCCTTGTTTCAGAATACAAGGCACTAAAGTAATCACCCAACAGCTCACACACTTCTCTGTCGGACGTGACAGTCCGTTCTTTGTAAGATAATTTTGATGTTGATTGTCCATTCTTTCTCATACGTCTGACTCGCCGATAAAATTCGCCAATGTCAAGTTCTAAGTATCTTTTTAAATCTTCGTATTTTTCCTCCTGCCATCGTTTTTCAGCCGCTCGTTTCCTTTTTCGAAACTCGCTTTTCGTCTTTATATTTTCGGTAATTCGTATCTCTTGTTGATTTTGATCTTCCGTTGTCTATCCACTTTCGTCTACTTTCCCGTTATTTAAAGTGATAGTCATTTAAATTTTCGGATTTCCAATATGGCTTTAAATACGAGCAAAACTATCCCATTGGAATGGACGAGTTAGTGGACATGTGCAGAGCTATAGTTCTATAAGCTGTACTGCTTTTGAATAAAGTTATTATTATTATTATTAAAAAAAAGTAAGCATTGTTGCATAACATTCGACATCAATTACTGTCGGGTCATCATTTTCGGTTTCAAAGTTCAATAGTTTATCGACTTCCGTTCGATACATCATCTTTTCGAAGTCATCAGCCTTAGACCACTCTAGGGTAACTTTTCTAAATATATATTCGAATATTCTACTTACCAGACCAATATTCATATCTACATGAACAGGAAGGTGGTCAGACACCTCATAAGGACAATCATACCAAACATCAACAAAATTTAAGCCATTACAAATATATTCAGAAATACATAAATAATCTAATAGAGATTTTCTACAAAGGTCTTTACTTCTATAAGAATAGATATTTTTTTGTTATGTATAAGCGGTACTGGTTTTAAGTTTCTTTCATGCAAAAATTTACAAAATGCAGATTTGTTACCACTTATTTGACTACATGTACATGTATTAGAAAAATCTACATTGACATCACCACCTAAAATGGTAACAATCTTCACCTACAATATCATATTAGGTCGACAATGCTTCTAAATATTTGAAATACACCTCTGTCGAAAATTGGTTGATGGAAACAGTGTACAAATAATACAAATATCAACATAAGATTCACTGTAACGATTCAACCGTTTTTCTGGCATAGCTACATATATGTACATCAAGTTGTTCATAAATAAACAAACTTTGAGGTAAATGGTCATAATGTATAAAAGAAGAAATTTTGCATTACACTGTTGCCATAGAATCAGCAATGATTTGCTTCAAGAACCCTAACAAAACAGTGTCAACAGACATTTTTTGACTGAAATTTGAACATCCCTTTTCCTAAATATGTTGACATTTTATTACAGTTTCCTGTAGCGCAGATGTTTCATTTTGAGAAAAATAGCCTCAACCTTGGTCCTCGCCGTTTTGATTTTTCGCTATCTTAAGGGCCATAAAAAGTTTTTATTTGAGAACTTACCTAAAATACATAATTTTAGTTTCTCTTTACATCTGCCATGTTGTTCATAGATAAAGCTGGTAACACTAAATTATGTATCAAAATTTAGGGAAGTGCCAAATACCAATATTATAGTAGTTTAGCACAGTTGCATCCCCATCTTTTGACCTTGACCTTGATTTTCTGGTTTAATGAGTTTGATATTTTTATTGCATATAATAGCAGCGTTTAAGTATAATAAACGCCTCTCATTCCCAGAAACTGAAAATCCTTATAAATGTATGAAAATTTAGTGGAAGTAAGAAAGAATTATTGTTTCTGATGGTGCCGCCAGGCGAAACATATTTTAGTGTTTACTCTGGTTTCATGTTTTAGCCAACTAGAATGAAAACTGTTGTAGATAGAGAAAAGCTATTGCTTGTCTAATAGACCAGCGGCGGATATCGAAAGAGACGTCTAATTAAGAAGTTTATATTACCCGATAACCATATAGATGTTTTATGGCCCGACCACGTTTGTGGATCGGCCATATAGTCTTACCATTGTCCGTCCGTCCGTCCGTCGGTAACACTTTGGTTAAGTTCTTGGTTAAGGTCCATTACTTGGATACTAGATGTTGGGGGTCAATGATATTTCACTACTAAATGTGTCTTAGTCTTAGGTAAGGTGACACCACCCACTATAAATAAGGTCACTGTGACCTATATTTTACGCATGAATGACTGGTTAAGTTCTTGGTTAAGGTCCATATCTCAGATACTACATGTTGATGGTCAATGGTATTTCACCACTAGATGTGTCTTGGGTAACATGACACCACCCAATAAAAATTAAGTCGCTATGATCTATATTTTATGCATGACCGACTTCGGTCAAGTTCTTGGTTAAGGTCCATAATTTGGATACTTGATGTTGGGGGTCAATGATATTTAACCATTAGATGTGTCTTTGGTAAGGTGACACCAATGACCATACACTAGAAATGAGGTCACTGTGACCTATATTTTACGCATGAATGACTTTGGTTTAGTTCTTGGTTAAGGTCCATATCTTGAATACTACATGTTAGGGGTCAATAATATTTCACTACTCGCGATGAGTCTTGGTAACATGGCACCACCCACCGGAAATAAGGTCATACCGACCTTTAATTTGCACATGAACACTTTTGATCAATTTCTTGGTAAAGGTCCATATCCCAGGTAATATTATTAATTGATATTGTTAACTTGATTTGATTAGTTGAATCATACCAGGTGACCTGGTGATATTTGTTTATATTGACTGGTCACGTGCAAAAAAAATGATATTGCACGGTCACGTGTTTCATTCTAATCTCGGTTCGTTTCATTTCCCGGCCAAGAAGACACCCCAATGGCAAAGCAGAAATAAGTGAACAAATGCAAATAACGACTCTCAAATGAGAATTTCAGCAGAGACGACTGAATTCCCAACCAATGATTTGTTCATTTGTTGATTTGGCAATTGTAGATTGAAATTGAACAATTCTTGGAATGGGAATTCAGTCTCATCAACAAAATAAACAATACCTTGAATATGTAAGCTGTCTTTCCCTAAAAGTAAAAAGCTACCAAAGTCATTGACAGTTGGATGGAATAGAAATTTAAAGGTTAGTTCTTCCATCTTACAACCCACAGTGACACAAAACTATTTATCTTTTTTGAATGCTAGGATTTCAGTATGAGAAAACAATATACAAATTTATTGCAATTACTACAGTTTGCAGATCACAATGTAAGCACAACATTTTAATCACTAGGAAAGTTTAATTAATAATATAACAAATATAGCCTTCAACCACGGTTGATACGAAAAATATCGACCTGAGATATGCATATCGACCTCCAACTTCGTTGTCGGGTCGATATGCCTCAGGTCGATATTTTCTCGTATCTACCTACTAAAAGGCTATATTTGTATAATACACATTGAGGGTCAATGATATTTCAAGAACGGGAGGGCCATCCTGTGGCTCGTAGACACATTTTCTTGTTTAACCTAAATAAAAGTTTGATTATTCTAATTTATTTATAATATATATGATATGGTCAGAATATATCGAATGAGATGAGCATGCGTCAAGTGGAATGGTAGCTGTTTAAGTATCTCCGACAACTTTGGGTTTCCTAATATTTAATACATATGATACAGGCTAAATAACTATGCGTATATAATCTGCAAAGACTTTATTGCATGTGAAACAAAAGGTTTATTGTATTTAAATTCTGAAGATCGTTTCAAACTGATAAATAAACTTGAACTATAGTCACCTGAAAAACAAGATGGATGCCGACCAAAACAAAGTCGAACCTCAGTCTCAACCAACTATAAGCAACCTATTGATAGATACTCCTCTTTCAAGTAAAAGAAAGACCGCTGACAGTCCAGATAACCTACCCGCCACAATCAAACAGCAATCTCGACAAACTCGTCGGCGAAACTCCACAGGAGAGGTAACAGAATCTATAACTGCCACCAAGGCCACCACTAAAAAGACACCTGCTGCCTCCAAAAGCCTGACACAAAAAATTCTGGAAGCTCTTTCTAGTCCAGAAGTCCTAAACACAATTATCCCAGTGCTAGCTGAAAAGATAAGCGAAACTCTGACTCAAAACATCAAATTAGAAATTGAAAATTACACAAAGCCATTACTTGAAACAATAAACCAACATGAGAAAACAATAGAAGATCAGAGAACCAAGATATGCCACCAATTTATTAAACTGGCAACAATTGAAAAAGCTATGTCTGATCAGATATTATCTAATAAAGAAAGAGAGAAAGACATAGACTTCCTCTATCAGAGAGTTGGTGAATTAGAAAATCAATTAGAGCTCCAACAGCAGTACTCGAGGAGAACGAGCCTGCGCTTCCATAATGTGCCGGTGCCCGTAAGTGATTTCGGTCAAATCCAGCATCCTGTTGATACAGACAACTTAATTATTGATATCTGTAAAGAGAAGCTTAAAGTCACACTTACTCAAGATGATATTAGCAGGTCACATGTTATAGGCAAGGCAACCAGTAATGGCAAGTGCCAAGTTATTGTCCGATTCATTTCATACAGGAAAAGAAACTTGGTATATACAAACAAAAAAGCTCTTAAAGGTGATGAGCATGGAATATTCATTACTGAAAACCTGACTCAGTTCCGACATGGACTCATGACACGCTTATCAAAACTTAAGAAAGACAAACTTATTAGTGCCTACTGGACTTCAGATGGTCGCATATTTGTTAAGTGTACCGAGGAGGGTCGCACGACGATTATCAACACCCATGGTGACATTACAAACCTACAACAAGATGCAAGAGCACAGTTAGGGTACCCATCTTCACCCGAACGACCAGGTGATGCAAGTTCGTAAAAACAATGAATTTCTATTAAAGATATCTTGTGTACAAACTTATTATGATACCACATATATGAAGTCGTTCACATTTATTTATCTGCATACTTTGTTACAGTAATATTTTGTCCTTGTACTGTACAATTTTACTATTATGTTTACTTTAAAACAGGTTAAACATGTTTTAGTACTATTACTACTATTTTCATTCATAACCTATCAACCAAAGTACACGCCTTAGAAGTTTTTGTCCAATCAGGAATCTGATCGATAATTAGAAAATTTAAATTTTTCCCAGGTAATTATTGGCCGTAACAGTATGATTCGCCAATGACTTGAATGATTTTTTTTTCTTTTGTAGAAATTGTTTTAATGAAAAGTTTATAATTTATGAATTTGAATATATATATATGCATCAAGTAAAGTTTCAGAGACTAGAATTTTAAAAATGGTTGAATTCAATACTTTTTTGTAAATTTACCATGCCTTCTCCCCTTTCAACTGGTTAGTTGGTGAAAACGGATAAATATGTTTTGAGAATGATTTAATACATATTCATATATTACATCTTATTATAATAAAGCGATCATTATTCATAAGCTAAATTAAATGGAAAATAATTTATTTAAATAAACAAAGTTTTTAACCGATTTCATGTGGATTTGAAATTGAAATCTTTTATTTAAATTGATAAAGCCGAAGTCTATCCAATAATTGACTCAAATCAGTTTTCAAGGAAACCCAAACCATCATTCAGCAATGATCGCTTTATCCTTATCGACATGTACATATGTTTTGTTCATTTCTTTGTATACTTTGTTTACTATCTTACTTGGTGTCTGTGTTCTGATGAGTGTACCGGTCATTTTTCCATTATTAAGCGACTGGTCATCCTGCTGTTGCTGGATTACTACTCTTTACCCGAAGGGTGATGGATAGTGATCTAGTAGCATACAGGATGGCCATTGGTTTATTTAACTGTCTCCGAAGAAAAGTCCGTGGTTTACCTAAACTATGCAGATATACTGAAATATTTCATGTAAACTTACTGTGTTCATTCCTGGTTCTCTCTCTCTTCATCTTGCAGTCAACTTTACCGAAAGTTGACATTGTTTTCCTGTTTTTTGTCATTCATTATATCCTTATTATCGGAAACATTGAACAAAATCCTGGGCCCCATACCGATGAAGGTAGTCGAGAACATGATTTTATATCTATATGCACTATTAATATACGAAGTATAAGAAATAAACTCGATTTTCTCAATGATTTTGCCGACGAATTTGATATCTTAGCTGTAACCGAAACACACTTAGATCCCACAGTAAAAACTGAATCATTATTGCTGGACTGCTTTTCACATAATCCTATTAGACGTGATCGAAATAACTCCGGAGGTGGAATAGCAATTTATGCGAAAGAACATGTCTATATAAAACAAATCACTGAACTTGAGAATCAAATAGATGAAACTATCTGGGTAGAAATTCGAACTAAAGGTCAAAGATTTCTCCTATGTAACACCTATAGACCTGAGTGGACGGACGATAGATATTGGACACGATTAAATCATGCTTTGGGTATTGCCAATCAATTTTCAGACAACGTTGTTTTGACGGGCGATTTGAACTCCGACCTTTTTAAAGTAAACAACAATAAACTTATTGATACAATGAGCATATTTAATCTGAACAATGTTATTACTAAACCCACTCGTGTAACAGTAAACAGTCAAACCCTTTTAGATCCAATTATTATAAGTGATTCACTAAACTGCAAAGCCTCTGATGTTTTAACTGTTCCGAGATCGATAAGTGACCACGATGCATCTATTGCATTCCTTGATTGTCCCCTTAAAACACCCCCGTCCTTCCAAAGAGAAATTTGGCTATATAAAAACATTGATAAAGTTAAGTTCGGTCAAAAACTTGACGATGTAGATTGGGACACTATCCTTCCGAACGACAGTAGTGTTGATGATATGTGCGATGCATTTACAGATACTTTTTTAAATATAGCTAAAGAATGTATTCCAACAAAGAATGTTACTGTTAGAACCAAAGACAAACCATGGTTCAACAACGAACTGCGTCGTGAAATGAGAATAAGAGACAGATTAAGAAAAAAGGCTATAAAATCTAATTCTGAAATTGCTACCTTACGATACAAACAACAGCGAAATAAGGTCAATAATTTAAAAAAGATTGCAAGAGAGAAGTTTGAACAAAATTTAGATAATATTATATTGGAAAATGCTGGAAATTCTAAAACGTATTGGAAACTAATGAAAATGTTAATAAAATCAACCAAAGGCTCTAGCAGTATCCCACCTTTAAAAAATATTGCCAACAATCCCAACTATAGCGACTTCGTTTATGATGATCAAGACAAATGTAACATAATGAATCAATACTTTTCTTTAATTTCAAAAGTTAACGATGAAAATATCCCTCTCCCAAATTTTCCAAATAGATGTGATACTCAACTTTACGATATTGAAATTGAGGCAAATGAGATCGTTGACATAATACAGACTCTAAGCCCTAATAAGGCTTCTGGACCAGATGTTATAAGCCACAGAATGCTTAAACTATTTCCAGAAAAAATAGCAATACCTTTAAAACTCATTTTTAATAAATCACTACGCCAAAGTAGCTTTCCTTCCAAATGGAAAATTGGTCACATAACAACCATTTTTAAAAAAGGTGACCCATCTCTCCCCTCTAACTACAGACCTATATCTCTCATTAGCTGTGTCGGGAAGGTAATGGAGCGAATTATCTTCAAGCATGTGTACAATCATCTCCATGATAACCGACTTATATACCAATATCAATCGGGCTTTCTTCCGAAATTCTCAACTGTACATCAGTTACTCGAAATGCACAACTGTATTGTTAATTCGTACGAAAAGAAAGAGATTAACTGTTTCGTGTTTTGCGATTTTGCTAAAGCTTTTGACAAAGTTTGGCACAATGGTCTACTCCACAAAATGAAAGCTTATGGTATAAGTGGTAGTTTACACAGCTGGTTTGCTAACTACCTTTTCGAGAGATCACAGAGAGTCATGATAAATCAATCTTCATCCTCTAGTTGTAGCGTTCAAGCTGGTGTTCCACAGGGTTCTGTACTTGGTCCCTTGTTGTTTGTTATTTATATTAATGATATAGCAGAGGAATTAACATCATTATGTAGATTATTCGCCGATGATACATCTTTTAACTATTCCGATAGTGATCAAAATCGGGTAAAATTAGCCATTGATCATGATCTTAAAGAGCTTGACGACTGGTCGAAGAAATGGCTTATGTCTTTCAACCCAGACAAAACCGAAATAATAGTATTTTCTAATTCTGCTATACCGAATCTAAGTTTTGAGCTAAACGACAAAACTATTCCTATTCAAGACTCACATAAACACCTAGGTGTTACATTTAGCAATGATGCTAAATGGAATCTTCATATAGAAAACATTATAAATAGTGCTAAGCGACATCTAAACATCCTAAGGAAACTAAAATACCAATTATGTAGAAATACCTTAGAAAATCTTTATCTTGTATTCATAAGACCCATTTTCGAATATGCGTCCGAGGTGTGGGACAATTGTGGAACTATTAACTCAAATAAACTTGAACAGCTGCAGCTTGAGGCTGCAAGATTGGTAACGGGTCTTCCCGTCTTCACTAAAAAGGAATTGATTTACAGTGAAGTTGGTTGGGAACCACTAGCAGAGAGACGAAGAAAACGAAAACTTAATATGTTTTACAATATTTTTAACCATAATGCCCCGTCGTATCTTACAAACCTTATCCCGCCGCAAGTTCAAACTATTTCTACGTATCCCCTTAGAAATGGTGAAGACATTATCCTTCCTTATTGCAGATTATCCTTAACTAGAGATTCTTTTATCCCTGCTACCATTAGACTATGGAATGACTTAGATATAAACATTCGACACATGCAATCAGCTAAAAAATTCAAATACGAACTTAAGAAAAACAGTAACTCTACTGTGAAAGTTCCTAAATACTTTTCCTATGGCCCACGAAAATTCAACATGATATTGACCCAATTGAGATGTTCCGCTTCATTCCTAAATGGTGACCTATTCAAAGCCAATATTATAACAGACTCTTCTTGTCGATGTGGCTTTGCCATTGAAAACATAAACCATTACTTCTTTGAATGTCCCTTATATAACGAACATAGAGCTATACTTGTCAATGATCTCAGCTGGCTCCCAAATAACACCATTTTAAATGCGACTCTTCTTACATGTGGTAGTACCGCATTAAGTCAAGAGCAAAACGAGACTATTTTCAAACATTCATTTGATTATATCAAACGGACTAAGAGATTTTTAATAGTGTAGGCCCCACTCATCATTTCTTCCAACACAGACACCAAGCAATCCCTTCTCTTACTTCTATAACTCCTAAAAAGTTTTTCTTTCTTATTCTTATTCAGCAATTATACTTTATTGTTTGTTTTGTTATTTACAAATGTAACTTGCATGCATGCTCAACTTGTATATTCATTGTATTGTTTAACTATGTTATGGAGAGGACTTCATAAGTATGTTTTACTTGTGTCCAATCCAATTTGTGTATTTTTACAAATAAAATATGTTTAAACTAAATATATCGAAAAAATACGTTTTGTACAGATATCGTACAAAAACCTCTGACGGTTTCATTATTTAAATTATTTTTATGGTTACTACTATTGCATTATTTTTATATGTGGTTTTCGCAATGTTTTCCCATCTCATTCTTGGTAACAATTGACACTATTCCACAACTCACTGAAAGTGCAAAAATGTTGTGCTTGTTTGATGGACTGAACACTTTGTATGAATTGAAAATGGTCATTAATTAGAATAAATGACAAACAACGTATATACATTTTACATAACATAAAATTGTCAGAAAATAGAATTAATTGACAATCAAAGTAATATGAGACATAATAATTTCAGCATATTAAAACAAAAGTCCATCAAAGATGGGGTAACTTTCCGCCATAAGCAATAAGCTTTACAAAACATAAACTTGGCAGAAAAATCAAATTAGTTGACCATAAAAGATATATGAGACATAATTATTGTAGCAAAACAAAACAAAAAATTAAGTTAACAGTTAAAATGACAAATGAAAGAAAAATATAAAATAAATGAGATGGTGAATGGGGTGGGTTGGAGGGTCCAAATTTTTAAAAACAAATTGCATCAATTTAAATTGCTGTTGACCTGTTCGAATTATGTTGAATAAACTGGATTGAACTGGTTTTGAGGTCAATCAATAATAACCTGGATTATCCCCTTTTCCCATACATTAATGTATACCCATAAAATAATTTATTTCATTAATTAATAATTTATGGTTACTACTATTGCATTATTTTTATATGTGGTTTTCGCAATGTTTTCCCATCTCATTCTTGGTAACAATTAACACTATTCCACAACTCACTGAAAGTGCAACAATGTTGTGCTTGTTTGATGGACTGAACACTTTGTATGAATTGAAAATGGTCATTTATTAGAATAAATGACAAACAACGTATATACATTTTACATAACATAAAATTGTCAGAAAATAAAATTAATTGACAATCAAAGTAATATGAGACATAATAATTTCAGCATATTAAAACAGAAGTCCATCAAAGATGGGGTAACTTTCCGCCATATTATTGCAAAGCAATAAACCCCCATCCACAACATATTTGCAATAAAACAAAAAGAACATTCAAACTATATGAAAAACATTAATAATAACAGTTTACTCAACATTAAGTCAAGAGTTTCACATTGGACGCATACCTACATTTTTTGTTCATGTAAGAGTAAATAACTTCATGTACATGTACAATATATTAATGTATCATTTAAAAAGATGACCATTCTAAAAATTAACAGATTGGCTCTGTCCCCCTGCTATATGTATATGTACAATGTTTGTAAATTCTTCATGAAACATTAAAATAAAGCAAAAATTCATTTACGAAGTCTCTTAAATCATACACATATTACCTAATATCAACATTGAACAACAGAGCTATAGTTCTATAAGCTGTACTGCTTTTGAATAAAGTTATTATTATTATTATTAAAAAAAAGTAAGCATTGTTGCATAACATTCGACATTCGACATCAATTACTGTCGGGTCATCATTTTCGGTTTCAAAGTTCAATAGTTTATCGACTTCCGTTCGATACATCATCTTTTCGAAGTCATCAGCCTTAGACCACTCTAGGGTAACTTTTCTAAATATATATTCGAATATTCTACTTACCAGACCAATATTCATATCTACATGAACAGGAAGGTGGTCAGACACCTCATAAGGACAATCATACCAAACATCAACAAAATTTAAGCCATTACAAATATATTCAGAAATACATAAATAATCTAATAGAGATTTTCTACAAAGGTCTTTACTTCTATAAGAATAGATATTTTTTGTTATGTATAAGCGGTACTGGTTTTAAGTTTCTTTCATGCAAAAATTTACAAAATGCAGATTTGTTACCACTTATTTGACTACATGTACATGTATTAGAAAAATCTACATTGACATCACCACCTAAAATGGTAACAATCTTCACCTACAATATCATATTAGGTCGACAATGCTTCTAAATATTTGAAATACACCTCTGTCGAAAATTGGTTGATGGAAACAGTGTACAAATAATACAAATATCAACATAAGATTCACTGTAACGATTCAACCGTTTTTCTGGCATAGCTACATATATGTACATCAAGTTGTTCATAAATAAACAAACTTTGAGGTAAATGGTCATAATGTATAAAAGAAGAAATTTTGCATTACACTGTTGCCATAGAATCAGCAATGATTTGCTTCAAGAACCCTAAAAAAACAGTGTCAACAGACATTTTTTGACTGAAATTTGAACATCCCTTTTCCTAAATATGTTGACATTTTATTACAGTTTCCTGTAGCGCAGATGTTTCATTTTGAGAAAAATAGCCTCAACCTTGGTCCTCGCCGTTTTGATTATTCGCTATCTTAAGGGCCATAAAAAGTTTTTATTTGAGAACTTACCTAAAATACATAATTTTAGTTTCTCTTTACATCTGCCATGTTGTTCATAGATAAAGCTGGTAACACTAAATTATGTATCAAAATTTAGGGAAGTGCCAAATACCAATATTATAGTAGTTTAGCACAGTTGCATCCCCATCTTTTGACCTTGACCTTGATTTTCTGGTTTAATGAGTTTGATATTTTTATTGCATATAATAGCAGCGTTTAAGTATAATAAACGCCTCTCATTCCCAGAAACTGAAAATCCTTATAAATGTATGAAAATTTAGTGGAAGTAAGAAAGAATTATTGTTTCTGATGGTGCCGCCAGGCGAAACATATTTTAGTGTTTACTCTGGTTTCATGTTTTAGCCAACTAGAATGAAAACTGTTGTAGATAGAGAAAAGCTATTGCTTGTCTAATAGACCAGCGGCGGATATCGAAAGAGTCGTCTAATTAAGAAGTTTATATTACCCGATAACCATATAGATGTTTTATGGCCCGACCACGTTTGTGGATCGGCCATATAGTCTTACCATTGTCCGTCCGTCCGTCCGTCGGTAACACTTTGGTTAAGTTCTTGGTTAAGGTCCATTACTTGGATACTAGATGTTGGGGGTCAATGATATTTCACTACTAAATGTGTCTTAGTCTTAGGTAAGGTGACACCACCCACTATAAATAAGGTCACTGTGACCTATATTTTACGCATGAATGACTGGTTAAGTTCTTGGTTAAGGTCCATATCTCAGATACTACATGTTGATGGTCAATGGTATTTAACCACTAGATGTGTCTTGGGTAACATGACACCACCCAATAAAAATTAAGTCGCTATGATCTATATTTTATGCATGACCGACTTCGGTCAAGTTCTTGGTTAAGGTCCATAATTTGGATACTTGATGTTGGGGGTCAATGATATTTAACCATTAGATGTGTCTTTGGTAAGGTGACACCAATGACCATACACTAGAAATGAGGTCACTGTGACCTATATTTTACGCATGAATGACTTTGGTTTAGTTCTTGGTTAAGGTCCATATCTTGAATACTACATGTTAGGGGTCAATAATATTTCACTACTCGCGATGAGTCTTGGTAACATGGCACCACCCACCGGAAATAAGGTCATACCGACCTTTAATTTGCACATGAACACTTTTGATCAATTTCTTGGTAAAGGTCCATATCCCAGGTAATATTATTAATTGATATTGTTAACTTGATTTGATTAGTTGAATCATACCAGGTGACCTGGTGATATTTGTTTATATTGACTGGTCACGTGCAAAAAAAATGATATTGCACGGTCACGTGTTTCATTCTAATCTCGGTTCGTTTCATTTCCCGGCCAAGAAGACACCCCAATGGCAAAGCAGAAATAAGTGAACAAATGCAAATAACGACTCTCAAATGAGAATTTCAGCAGAGACGACTGAATTCCCAACCAATGATTTGTTCATTTGTTGATTTGGCAATTGTAGATTGAAATTGAACAATTCTTGGAATGGGAATTCAGTCTCATCAACAAAATAAACAATACCTTGAATATGTAAGCTGCCTTTCCCTAAAAGTAAAAAGCTACCAAAGTCATTGACAGTTGGATGGAATAGAAATTTAAAGGTTAGTTCTTCCATCTTACAACCCACAGTGACACAAAACTATTTATCTTTTTTGAATGCTAGGATTTCAGTATGAGAAAACAATATACAAATTGATTGCAATTACTACAGTTTGCAGATCACAATGTAAGCACAACATTTTAATCACTAGGAAAGTTTAATTAATAATATAACAAATATAGCCTTCAACCACGGTTGATACGAAAAATATCGACCTGAGATATGCATATCGACCTCCAACTTCGTTGTCGGGTCGATATGCCTCAGGTCGATATTTTCTCGTATCTACCTACTAAAAGGCTATATTTGTATAATACACATTGAGGGTCAATGATATTTCAAGAACGGGAGGGCCATCCTGTGGCTCGTAGACACATTTTCTTGTTTAACCTAAATAAAAGTTTGATTATTCTAATTTATTTATAATATATATGATATGGTCAGAATATATCGAAAAAATACGTTTTGTACAGATATCGTACAAAAACCTCTGACGGTTTCATTATTTAAATTATTTTTATGGTTACTACTATTGCATTATTTTTATATGTGGTTTTCGCAATGTTTTCCCATCTCATTCTTCGCAGGTATGTTAATGCCGTTTGAGAAACAATATCCGGAATTTCGATTTTTACCGTTTTTGACTCTAATTGTATATTTTATGACGTTAGGAGAATATGTCATTTCCGCTTAAGTTTTATGACGTTAATGTAAATAATACACTATTTACGGACAATTCTTTATATTTTGTTACAACTACACAACTATCTAGTCAATTTGAAACGTATTTATCACAGCAAATACTTGTAACAAGGAGACAGTAAAGCATTTTTAATATTGGTTCTCATGATCCCGAAGAAGCTTTTGTTTTGACGGCGACGACTCAACAGGTGTGCCATTTAGAAAACGTTAACAAAATTTTGTTTTGGTGAGAATGGAGACAAACAATACTTTCCAGGTTAACAAGTAAGTTCTATCGTTTATTTCTAATGCCATATGTGCTTAAATTGACACAATAAAACATGTTGGCATTACTTCTACAAAAAAGGGGGGTACTTGAATTTATTTAAATAATTTAAAAACACATTTATTAAATACATGTATAGATCTACATTTTAGCATCATATGCTTTACTGAAATGAAAGTCTTGGGCAAAATAGATATATCTAAAAAATCATGAATTTTATGTTATTCTGAAAGTTTGCATGTGAAAATTTTGATATTTGAAAAAATAAAAGCACTTTAAAAAGCATACAGTTTGTTATATCTTGAAGATAAGTATTTTTATAATATTATCAGATGATGGTTTATGCATATGTACATTTATCTTTTTTTTTAATATAAATCTACCATTTGCTATAACTAGTTTATGATGGGGTATTCCTTTTGAAGGTTTTCATTTTTGCATTTCAAAGTATAGAATAGCACCTTTTTATTTAAAAAGGAATTGTATGTCAAATTGTATATTATGTTTTGTAATCCATTTTCTTTAAAGTGATAGACTAACAATAACTATGAAATATTATTATATAGCATATGATATAATGTCATTTTAATCATTTTAAAATATTTGTTTTATTATTTTCAGCTTGCAATTTTCTTCCTTGATGAAATCTGGTGTGTGGTTTTGCTATTATGATGTTAAACTAAATGAATGTGTGACTAAATACATGGTATTTTATAGGATGGATGTTATATTATGGAATTCAATGAAGGAAAACAGCATCCCTTATAAGTTTATACATAATTATATATACATTTCAAGAAATTGAGGAGCTGGATTTTTCAAAGTGTAAATAATAAAAGTGGTTAATTCATTAAATAAAGGCATAAAATGATTGTGTGCATTTGTATGATTAAAGTTAATATTCTCACTCTGTGAAACTCAATGAAGGATCACCACCCTACCTTTAAAGTTGTTTATGGAATGGGTAGCTGTATGTGTTTAAGTGTTAACATTCATAGCATAAAAAGTTTTGTTGTGATATTCTGTTCTTCTTTTTTTCACAAATGCATTCTTATTAGTCTGACCAGATAAACTTTAGTTTTGATATAAAATATGTAAATGCTTTGATTGACAAAAAGTATATTTCATTCAAAGACAAAATAAGAAGACCAAAAAAAAAGGACACAAAAAAGCATGCATATACAGTCAAAACAAATTTACATTCATTGAATCAAACAAAATACTTGAGCATAAATTCATATACTTAGATCATTTAAATATGAATTCTTTCAATGAAATGAGTGAAAAGTCAGAGATATAAAACAGTTTTTATGGGACAACAAAATAAATATAAGTGCTGCTTGAAATCAAAGCAACTGTAAACAGTATACATGGACACTGCACACTTTTCAAACAGATTTTACTCATGAAAACAAATTATAAGGCATAACAGACACACAGAAATAGAATGATAAATATGGAATATGATGATCCATAGTTGTGTCCAGTTGAATTTAACATAAATTACGAGCTTTGCTTTGTAACTTAATAGATTTGCTTAACTAAATGGAACCAATGGTCTTAAACTAACCAAACAATCACAGTGAAAAAAGTAGAATGAAATGTGTTGAGGTTCTATGACATTGCAGTATGACATGTATGATTCTGTTATCTGTATGACCTGGTGCACAGATTGTATACCTATCCTGTATGTCCCGGGGTACAATATTAAACTACTGTACTTTATTTATAAAAGCTTCAATCATAAAACTTTACTCCGCCCCTCCCCCTTTTAGCTGAAAAACTAACGTTTGTGTCACGCACATGATTTACGGCTGCCGCTTTCTTTTAGCCTACAAAACTACAAACATTTCTTCACAATTTTTAATATTATGAAACTAAAATCACGAACGAAATCATATTATCAGCAAACACGCACTTGCTAGATAAATAGAGATATTTTATAATGACGTCATCACGTTGTTGACGCCGTAGATCTTGATGAACTCGGCGTTTGACAGCAATGGAGAAATACTGAAATCCAGACAGCGGGCTTTCTTTTTCAAGCTAGAACAAGTTACCACAGTTAACAAAATCCCTAATCCTTTAAATATATCTTTTCGAAGATAAACAGCTATCATAAAATCGCTGAACCATCTCGCAAATCGCAACGAATTTCATGAATTTAGCTTGAAAAGATTAGAAAAATGGTGCGAAATTGCAAAATTTTGGCATTTTTATTTTATTTAAAGTAGAACAAATGATTTATTTTTAAGGGTTCAGCAGTTTTTACACAACTAAGTATCATGCCTTCCCATGAAAAAAAATTCGAGACAAAAATCGGTGTGTGGTAACTTGTTCTAGTCTATTTTAATACCGATCCTTTAATAAAGACTTTTCCGCAACTTTTACGATATACGAATGATAAAATAGAATAAAAATTCACCAAAGATATTCATTTCGTATCCTTTTTCTGTTGGTTTATTAAAATATCCTATACGACATTCAGTTCCAGTAAAATAGGATATGTACAAAAAAAGGGGGGTGGTCCTGCCGGAAATTCCTGAAAAGTGCATTAACATACCTGCGTTGGTAACAATTGACACTATTCCACAACTCACTGAAAGTGCAAAAATGTTGTGCATGTTTGATGGACTGAACACTTTGTATGAATTGAAAATGGTCATTTATTAGAATAAATGACAAACAACGTATATACATTTTACATAACATAAAATTGTCAGAAAATAGAATTAATTGACAATCAAAGTAATATGAGACATAATAATTTCAGCATATTAAAACAAAAGTCCATCAAAGATGGGGTAACTTTCCGCCATAAGCAATAAGCTTTACAAAACATAAACTTGGCAGAAAAATCAAATTAGTTGACCATAAAAGATATATGAGACATAATTATTGTAGCAAAACAAAACAAAAAATTAAGTTAACAGTTAAAATGACAAATGAAAGAAAAATATAAAATAAATGAGATGGTGAATGGGGTGGGTTGGAGGGTCCAAATTTTTAAAAACAAATTGCATAAATTTAAATTGCTGTTGACCTGTTCGAATTATGTTGAATAAACTGGATTGAACTGGTTTTGAGGTCAATCAATAATAACCTGAATTATCCCCCTTTTCCCATACATTAATGTATACCCATAAAATAATTTATTTCATTAATTAATAATTTATGGTTACTACTATTGCATTATTTTTATATGTGGTTTTCGCAATGTTTTCCCATCTCATTCTTGGTAACAATTAACACTATTCCACAACTCACTGAAAGTGCAACAATGTTGTGCTTGTTTGATGGACTGAACACTTTGTATGAATTGAAAATTGTCATTTATTAGAATAAATGACAAACAACGTATATACATTTTACATAACATAAAATTGTCAGAAAATAAAATTAATTGACAATCAAAGTAATATGAGACATAATAATTTCAGCATATTAAAACAGAAGTCCATCAAAGATGGGGTAACTTTCCGCCATATTATTGCAAAGCAATAAACCCCCATCCACAACATATTTGCAATAAAACAAAAAGAACATTCAAACTATATGAAAAACATTAATAATAACAGTTTACTCAACATTAAGTCAAGAGTTTCACATTGGACGCATACCTACATTTTTTGTTCATGTAAGAGTAAATAACTTCATGTACATGTACAATATATTAATGTATCATTTAAAAAGATGACCATTCTAAAAATTAACAGATTGGCTCTGTCCCCCTGCTATATGTATATGTACAATGTTTGTAAATTCTTCATGAAACATTAAAATAAAGCAAAAATTCATTTACGAAGTCTCTTAAATCATACACATATTACCTAATATCAACATTGAACAACAGAGGCCCTTGTCCCCATGTTGTTGGTGTACATGTACACCAGTTGTTTGGTAATTTTAATGTCAGTGTCTTGAAATGTCATATAAATACAATAAAAACTAAATGCATGCAATCTACATGTACATACACACAGGCAAATTAATATTGATTCATAAATGAAACAGAGGCCCTTGTCCCCATGTTTCATGTACAATGTACTTATAAGATGAATGTCAAGTATTAAATACATATTCCAACCTACACATGTACATGCAAGCCAACCTATAACAGAGGCCCTTGTCCCCATGTTACTGATGACCTTTTATAGATATGTTAAAAATGTCTTGAGATGTTAAAAGAGTTAAATTTATGTAAAACCAAGAATGTGTAGAAGGATTAAAATGTAACAGAGGCCCTTGTCCCCATGTCACACTAACATTTATTCAAGTAAAGGGACTGTTTATCTTTTTGCTTTTCCATAAGAATTTCAAATTTTACAATTGTAACATAGGAATGCGGATATATTTCTTGAATGCCGGTGATTTCCACCTACCCATTTGTTGAATTGAGTCTTCAGACAAACCTTTAGACCATGCCAATGTAGCAGCACCAATTCGAAAACTGTGACTTTTATATTGAGCATAATTAAGACCGACAAAATTTAATGCCGCCTGTAATTGTGTTGTAAAATAAGCTTTTGAAATGGGTTTATTATCCATAAAGGAAAACAGTGGTTAAATGGTATTGACTTGTATACCCCTAACAGACAAATACTGCCATAAGGCCGCAACAGGGCAGAGTTCAGGGTTTTGTTCATTCTTTTGCAACAATAATACTGGGACATGTTTACCAGAGCTATGCTTGTAATGGGTCATGTGAATTTCTACAGCATTGGGCGATTTCATATTTTCATACAAAAATGTAATATTATTTGTTAATAAATTATTGCCCACCGGTGGAGTATTTCCTGTGATTTCACCAATTCGCAAAAAGGCATGAAAAGATAATAAGAACATAGCTTTTAACAGTAATTTAACATACAAGGAAGGGCAAGTATGTGAGAGAGCATTTATCAATTTTTTCAAAATGGTTGGAGTAATTGGCAACCTACTGTCTAATGTTCTTTTTGTTTTTGCATACCCTTCAAGCATTTTCCGAATAACAAGATGGTGAGTAAAATCTGTAACTCCCTGTATTTTGTGTATATAGCTTAATGCTGAAATGTAAGTTGTTACAGTTGAATCTGCAAACTGTTTTTGAAAACAGAATGCAATAAACATGCAAATATGTTCCAATGTTGCGGGTAATATATTCACAGTATTTGGGAAAAAGTCTTGCAAGAAATTGCAATAAGTGGCATAGACATGTTTGTAAGATGACTTAGAAGAAGGTGCTAAAGCGTCCTCAGCAAGATTCAATGCAATCTGTTTCAAGGCTGCAATATTTCTAGTGTTACCATCTCTGGAGTGCTCTCCATGTTGGGAAACTGTGTATGGAACTTTTGCAGCTGTGAACGAGAAAGTAAATCACTTGCAACATTAACAACCCCAGGGATATGGCAAACTTCAAACAAAATATTGTATTTCAAAGTCAGAATAACAAACTGCCTCACAAGTTTCATAATGAATGGTTCCTTTGATGTTTGTTTGTTCAAAATATGCATAACAGCCATGTTGTCAGTGAAAAATGTTAAACATCTGTTTTGTAAACCTGGCCCCCAAACATGCATCGCTTTGACAATAGGAAACAATTCTTTAACAGTAATGTGCTTTTGTTTCCATTCATCATCCCATTCTCCTGTAAACCACCTTGAACCATAAATACCCCCAAAGCCTATATCACTAGCATCAGTATAATGGTTCAACTGGTCAGAAGTTTCCCATATATCAGAGAGCAAAAGAGCTTTACCATTAAAATTGTCTGCAAATATAGACCATGCCTCCAGGTCTGCCCTTGTTTCATTAGTAAGCCAACGCCGATGCTGCAGGCGTTTGAGGCCCAAAGTGAGATCAATGATACGTCGAAGAAAGGTACGACCTGGAGTAACAACTGAACAGGCAAAGTTAAGGAGACCTATCAAAGACTGAAGTTCTTGTAATGTAGCTTTTTTCTTTTTCTTAAAGATATTCAACTGTATTTTCAGTTTTTCTTGCTTATCAGCAGGTAACCTTATCTCCATTTCAATGGAATCCAATTCCAGGCCCAAAAATGTTATTGTTGTAGTAGGTGATACAGTTTTTTCAGCTTTAATAGGCATGCCAATGTCTTTCGCAAAGCATAAAAGCTTTGTAGTGTGTGAGTACATGTATTAGTATTTGGTGGGCCTACGAACAGAAAGTCATCCAAAATATGGACACAGCCACTACTGGGTAATTTGTGATCAATAATCCAATGAACACTTGTACTAAAGCGTTCAAATAGGTTACATGAATAGCTTAGTCCCATAGGTAAAGTATTATCATAGAAAAATTTTCCATCAACTACGAAACCAAGAAGGTCATAGTCTGAGGGATGAATAGGAATAATTTTGTAACTGTTTTCAATATCTGTTTTTGCCATCAAACAACCTCTTCCGTGAAAGTTAATCAACTGAATAGCATCTGCAACAGTTTGATACTGAACAGTTGAAAATTCATCAGGGATACCATCATTTATTGATTCATTTTGAGGGTGAGACAAATGATGAATTTTCCTCCAAGAACCTGAGCTTTTTAGGACAATTCCTAATGGGGATATTTGCAAATTTGGTAAAGGGATTTCATCAAAAGGTCCAGCTATTCGACCTGTACTTATTTCTTTATTTATAAGGTCCTTTAAAATTTCCAAATGTTCAATAGCAGATTTCAAATTTGAACTGTAACGATATGTTCTTTTACCAAAATATGGAATTTTAAAACCTTCATTAAAGCCCTTTATCAAAAAATCAACTTTATCTTGATCATACCCACAAAGCCATTTTTTCAACCTATTTGCTTTAATTGGAGTCACAACTTGATTATTTTGGTATTGATTTGGTAGGTTTGGTAACCGCTTTGTTGACCTCCCTGACATTTGTTCTGTCCAAACCGGAGTTTGATCTACCAAGGGGACACAACTTTCTACTGTGTGGGTCTCCACATTTTTCACATACATGGGGGAATCGACACAAGTTCCCCTTTGGACATCTACCATTGTTGTTGTTAAAGACATGACAGGAAAATATTTTGTTAGCAGACTTGTTGTCTGCTTTGTTGACGTGAACGGGCTGGTTTTTTCTCTCAGACATGTATGAATTAGGTGAGTTTACATTGACATTGTGCTGAGTGGCTCTGAGTGACACTTGGACAGAATAAGCGATAGCCTCAGAATGTAGTTCAGTATGAACCACATTCCAAGGTAATATTGCCCAATCTTGTGCCCTCCATTCTTTAAAAGATCTATCGTATCGCATAGCTGCGGCAATATTTGTTTGCCGAGCAAGAGTTTGCATGATATTGACATATTTCATTAACGCTTTATTCTCAGATGGGTATTTCTCTACATAGATGTCAACAAAAATATGGAAGGCTGACATCCAATGTGCAATTGACCCAAACTTAAATGATGGGGGACTGTTTTTCCCAAGAAACTCCCCCATCTGTTTCAACCATAGTGTACCTAGGCTTAAAAAGTTTTTGTGTTAACAAAGTACCAAAATCAATATACTCATGTGCCCAAATTTTTTATTTAGTTTTGGGATCAATTCCTAACGACAAATGTTTAGAAATGCTGGGCTTACTATAGCTAAATACATTTGTGTTTGAAGAACATGAATTTACATCACTACCTGGAGGTAAGAGGTTTGTTACAAGTCTATTTTGTATTTCTTGACTACTGGATGTGTTGGTCATCATAGCATTTCCATCACCGAAGTCTGCACGTGTAACTTGTGTAGGTATATGTAGATCGGGATACTGTTCCCTGTCATTTCTCATTGGCGTTTGTGAAACTACAGGTACATGTAGAGAAGTTGTGACTACTGAAGGCATACATGTAGCTGCTGTCGCCACTTGAGTGGTTGGTAAAGATGTGCTTGTATTCAGCTGCTGCACAATGGACTGTGCTATTTCTGGAATGGCATCCTTGATGCAGTTCTTTATATATAAAGAAAGTTCTGGGGTAATGAAAGAGTTTTCACCATTGTTGTCAGATGTCGAACTGCTTATAGGTGTATGTTCTGTATTAATGTTTATAGTGTCAGAAACAGAAGGGTTGTGTTGTCTGCCTGAAATTTGACTTCTCCTGGCTAAACGCCTAGATTTTATCGGGCGATCAGCCATCTACAATAAAAACAGATACACCATGACTCAGTGACATACTTTGCAATTCATAATAATTCTCACATTCATTATACCGTATATAAGTACAGATCAAACAATACCAAGAATATACATTGTACAAATGCACAGCTATTCATGGTTCAATTTCATTGTATATTGAAATACAGAATACAGACATTATACAGAAAACATTGTATAGTCATTCAAGAAAAGAATTTTAATGCACAGATATGACATTGTGCATGTGTACATTAAAAATCAAACACTATACAGACAACATTGTATAGTCATGATAGTCATTATTTATTATAATTTATAAATCAACTCTTAATTTGTGTGTGCAGGTGTGTGTGTGTGAGTGTAAATTTAAATATTCATGTACGTGTATATAATCCTGGCAATAAATTAAATTACGTGCCTTATAAGCATGCAACAGCTGATATTTAGGAACATGCAGATCCATTATTAGGAATGCACAGAATGATTACAAATCTAAAATCTATAGCATGCTGGAATGAGTCAATCGTATTATGGCGCCTCTAACGTTTCTGAAGTAACGAAGTAGACCTTCATCATTAAAATGAACACCGTCAGAAAATACTGGACAATTACTGTTTTTAATTTACGTAACATTCCAATAACGTTAATGAAAGTTCTCTTTTAAGAGTTCGGTTCGCTTCAACCACACGAGTATTATATGCAGGAACAAGTACATGTCTTGTTCTTTGTCTGAATAAAAACTGCATGATTGTTATATTTGTAATATTATAACGTGACTGCAGAGTTTCACTGAACAATCTTATCCTTAAAACCAATTCGCTTGTAGCAATCAGTCCATCCAGGTTATTGCCACCTAATTGTAGAAGTAAATGTGTCGGCTGTGTTCTTCGAATTTCATTCTCCCACCGTCGACAATGGTCTGAGTCCGTTATTTTGCCTCCACTTATGCCGAAAAGAATGACGTTAGGGTTGTTTCCTAAGCCAAAGTTCATTATCTGTGGGTTCCTTTCAATATAGTTCTTCAGATGGTTTATATGCGAACTTCCTAAGATCAACACAGTTGCCATGACTACACATCCGGGTTCCGCTTATATAATTAATGACGTCATGCATATATGAATATTGATAAGGTTAAATTACAAAGAAATCAAGCACTAAACCTTTGAAAGTAAAAGTTTAACCTATTAAAATCACACTTACTCTTCAAAATATAATATCGATTATCTCCAAAAATACAGGAATAACAAAAATTCTCTCCTGTGTTTCAATGTAAATGCACTGTCTAAACAATCGCTGCACGGTCAACGTGACCTCGGGTCCTTGCTCAACGCAAATCACATGTTGAACTCAAATGTTTGTTTAATAACATTAGACTGTCAATGTCAGTACAGATCAATAATCTAATAACACGATATATTGTTATAAATCGTAATAATCCTTAATCCATATTGAAATAGAATCCAAATTTTTTAAAAACAAATTGCATAAATTTAAATTGCTGTTGACCTGTTCGAATGATGTTGAATAAACTGGATTGAACTGGTTTTGAGGTCAATCAATAATAACCTGGATTATCTCCCTTTTCCCATACATTAATGTGTACCCATAAAATAATTTATTTCATAAATTAATAATTTTTATCTAAATAAAGGTAATAACAAAACTATCGAACTTGAATGATCAATCTCAAAGTCCAGAGAAAATGACAAAAACGAATCAGTCATACCGGAGAATTGGTGGATCGCAATGGTCCTGACTTGGTACAGGCATTTCAAACGAGATGGTGGGTTAAACCAGGTTTAATGGCGTCAAACCTCCCTCTTCCATTGCGATCTAACGATCCGGTAATGACCATAGAACACAACATAGATGTGAGACACAATAGGGATATTGAGGTGATCATTTTAGTACAGCAGACCAGTCAAACACTAATTAAAACAATTAACTATCATATCTTTTAACTCAATTTTGAACTTTTCTACAAGTGGCTGATAACGAAGAAAGAATTTTTTTTAAAGATCGTATGAGACGTATTGTCATATAGCCCTGCTCCAAAAGTCGGTCACGAAGAAATCGGTGTCTGATAAAAAAATCTGTGAAATGTGTGCAAGCTCTGGCATATCGAATAAGTTGTGAAATATAAACACCGTATGCAGGGGAAGTAGGTATATTGCTCTGTAGATTAGGAAAATTAATAATTTGAAAATTATAATCGTCTCTTTTATCGTAAATTTTTGTACTGAGATGACCACCTGGGTCAAATTCGAGGTGCAAATCCAAGAAAGACGTGAAGCAATTTGATTCGGTGGTCTCTTTAATCTCCAATTCTGGAGGATATATTGAAGGAATCCATCTACCAAATGAAGTGTTATTGACAGAAAGGACATCATCAATATATCTGAATGTAAGATTAAATGACCTTGCCTCTTTCATCTTCTTGTTCTTTACGAGTCCATGAAGAAATTCAGTCTCGTAAGAGTATAAAAACAAATCGACGAGGAGAGGAGCACAGTTTGTGCCCATTGGAATGCCGATTTGTTGTTGAAAAATCTCTCCTCCGAAGGTGACAAATATGTTGTCAATGAGGAAATCAAGCATACTGCAAACTTGTTCCAGTGTGTAACAAATTTTATCTTTGAAAGATGTTTTGGAACAGAATGTAGAACTATAACCCAAAACAACAAAATTCCTAGAGTTTGAAAAGGCTTTTTCGAGAAGTTTTTTCAGGCGACATTTTAGTTTTTCGTGTGGCAAGGTAGTGTATAAAGTTGAAAAATCGAACG
Organism: Arcuatula senhousia; assembly: GCA_963971305.1. NCBI lineage: Eukaryota > Metazoa > Mollusca > Bivalvia > Mytilida > Mytilidae > Arcuatula > Arcuatula senhousia. The sequence continues at coordinate 48,936 of CAXARO010001771.1, forward strand.
TTTTCAAAGAGTGAACCTCAGAAAATGATCTAGATTTAAAATGATCTAACAAATCTTTTGAGTTCTTCAAAATCCACATATGGTTAATTCCACTACGATTATAAATAGTGTCGCAGTATGCTTGTTGACCTTCTTTGACAGCAGACAAGATTTTAGTTAAATGAACGGACAGCTCTGTAGTTGAACATGATGAAGATCCAGCTATATACCTTTCTTTGTAAAAGCACACACATGAAAAATTATTTGTATATCATATGACAAAATATGTCTCGATTAATTTTTTGCAATTGAAATTTTCAAAAACAATCATCATCTTCTATATTTTTATCAATTTTAAAAACATGAATAAAAGTAGCAAAATCTCATCTCTCAAAATTGAAAATGTGCATATGTACCAAGTTCCCTACCTATTTTATATCCAAGTAGCTTGACTTGGCTTGTTCTGGTCGAATTGCTAATATCATAGATTATATGAGATGTATTTTAATAGTGTACGTGGAATAACAGTGTGGTTCAATAAACTAAGCCCCCATAACAACTGTCAAGATTAGAGATTCGATCTCCGTTAGTTGTGAACATTTCTTGAACCGATTTTCCAACCGACATCATTTGCAAGGTATCAAGTCAAAACGCCCCCTACCGAAGCGCCCCCAAGAAAGAAAGAACGCACCCGGAAAAACGCGAGGGACTTATGTGGGTGGGTGGGGAACAAAGGAATAATTTAATTTTAACCTTTTTACCACATTTGTTAACATTTACATGTAAGTTCTCCTGATTTTTGCAGACTCAAAATATCAGTTTTGGGCGGTGACCTTTTGCCTTAAAAATCTCCTTGTTCTGACCAAATTTCAAATGTCAATCATGTATATTCTAAAAACTGAAAAAAGTAAAACTTTCAATATTGTTAAACACATTCCATGAGGTTTTCGGGTAATATTTTTTTGCAAGGCCCTTCACGCCGCTCGCATATAAACTTTCAGCTTATTAAGCTCTACAAAAGTCTCCTTAGAGTCGAAGCTGTCTGTAGGGGAAAGGGTCATTTAAAGGTCTAACACAGTTTTTTTTCATGTGTTTGCCCTATATAACCTGTATAATGAGAATTAAGGTCTACTAAAGTTTCCTTTGGGTCGAAATTGTCAGATGACCAATGATAGGGGTTATGACACTTAGAATCTGAAAATAGCGTTGTAATTTTTTGCACTATAGAATAAAAACTAATGTAGAAAAAAACAAGGTTGTATTACTTAGACCTTAAGCTCATTTAGCTCTACAGAAGTCTCCATTTAGTCGATGTTGTCAGATGAAATCGTATAGAGGTTATGGTCCTTCATAGGTCAAAAAAAATGTTTATTCATGTTCTGGTCCTATAGAAATGCCGTTCCTTGTTCAAATCTTAAGATTATTAAATAGAAGCTCTTCAAAATTACAAAAATAAAGTACATTGGATCATTGTTGCCAAATGATCCACTATAGGTGTTATATAGCTCAAAAAAGAGAACCTAAAGGCTTACTCTTGTTTAAGCTGTTGAAGGTTTTATGAGCACCTCCAAATCGCAAAGCACTTGAAGTCTTAGATTGATATATCTTTGTGTTCATGGGTCTTAGTAGTAGGTAAACATAGTTGCACCTTCCTGTTTCATGAACTAGGTTCGACCTAATGATCATACCATTCTTCTTACCATGGCCTTTATTGTCTGGTTGAGTGACCGACAATTTTTAATGCATTACAATAGCAATGCTTAAGTTTATATCTTAGGAACTATAGATAAGTCTTAGTTTGATTAAACCTAATGTCACGTTGCATCAGAGCTAGACTGTTACAGCTGTATCCTCATCTTTTAACATTGACCACTAATTAACGGTTAGGCAACTATTATAGATTTCTTTGTTACATGTATGCAGTGGCGGATCCAAAAATTTCGAAAAGAGTGGACCCGCTATGGTCATGTTTCAATGATTTCCTATGTATGCAACCGAATTTTCCACTAAATGGTCCCTATCCCGGGGTCCCCTCCGGATCAGCCCTTGGTATGTTTAGAAATATCAGAGTTTAATTTTGATATTTCATAATTTTTTCAATGCATAGCGGAATTAACAAGGAATAAATTATTCTAATTGTGCTTGCAGGCGAGTATACTATTTTTTTCTATTCTAAATAATTGTATATATAACCTTAAATTAAAAAATGCAAATATGCGCAGAAACAAAAGTTATTGGAAAAATTTTCTTTATATATGTCGTGTACATGTTATTATTTTGTACAAGTTATAACCTGTATGAAAAATTTGTACAAGTTATTACTTGTATGATGACATCGTACAAGTTATAACCTGTACAAGTTCAGTTGTACAAGTAATAACTTGTACGGAAATTTTTGAAGGTACAACTGTTCAATGATTTTAATTGTGTAGGTCAGTTTGATTTAGTTTGTCTATATTTCAAGAACTTTTTTAGGTTTAATTTGGTATTTTTTATCATGGATTTTTAAATTGTGCCGCATAAACATATTCCACATCTCATTATTTTCTATTTTGTAAAGAGGTGTCTCCCTTTTCATGTGATATCTTATCAAATAGCTATGTCCCTGAACGTTTTGAGTAATTTTAAGTAAATGGTGTACCTTTTTACAGTGGGTTAACGGTTTTTAGAATAAATGCCAAATGCTAAATTGACTTCAAATATATTTTTTCTTTATTTTACAGACTTAAAATAACTCAAGAACTTTGAACTTAACACTAAATATTTATTCACAATTGCTGATTTGATAACCTTTTCATTTATAAACTGTTCTTAAAAAATAACTGTTTATTTCCCAAGTTTATAAATAAATACAATTAGACCATATTGTTAGGTTGCTTTCTAGCTTTTGAACATATTTCTTATATTATTTTACAGATAAGCCCTTGTACAAGTTATTATTTTTTCATGAAAAATTTCCGTCCAAGTTATTACTTGTACAACTGCGCTTGTACTAGTTATAACTTGTTTGATGCCCTCATACAAGTAATAACTTGTACGATTTTTTCATACATGTTATAACTTGTACAAAATAATAACATGTACACGACATATACAACTTGTTAATGAGATAAAACATATTAATCAAGGAAGACTTTAAACAAACTCCATGACGAACGAGATGAGAACAACTTTCCTAGCTTATTGAATGTCCGTATCACAACTGATTCGTTATTCCAAAGCTTGTGAGAGTGGGACATACTTTGTTACCCTGATAGAGTTAACGTTTGAGAATCAAATTGCTAATACAGGTTAATGTTGCTACTTGATTGTTGCAACTGCTTAATATGAAATTTTACTGAACAAACCATCCTCTTATAGAACAATATAGGATTTCTATCAATCAAATGAGTACGTGTACACTGCCTTGACCGTTACAACATGACCGATGTGTTGCAACACCCAGAGACTTCTGACTCTTCCAAAGCACCTATCTTGTTGATTGCTATTTAGTTGTTTTTTGTGTGTTTCTATGTCTTCGGTTTCTTCGTTTTGCACTCGTTTGTGTTAACTGGTTTTGCCTTTGCCCTTTAGGACTTTTGACATGCGAATTCCCCATTGATACCTCTTGCCTTTTTCAAAAATACAAAAAGCGAACAACCAGGTGGTTGTATACTGGATATTTGGCAATCGTAATGGTCCTGTCTTAAATAAAGTTTTAAAATATGGTGAGTTGAACAAATCTTAATTACACCAAAATTTTCAAAGGGTACGATGGATGTTGTATCAAAAAGAAATCGAGGAAAACTTTACCTATAACCTATCTCTTTGCTACATACAATGAATAGCAACTAATGTGACATTATATGATACATGTACCATTGACATGTGTAAAAACGCTGTATATCCTTTTGAAAATGTGTTTTCATTTATTTTAAATTCTTGTGTTCTGCTGAAATAATTTCTTTCTTTTAATGTATTTAAAAGAACAACATCTTGTATTTTGTAACAGCATCAAAATATTCGATTTCTCACACTTTACACTTCTGTTCCACATGAACAACTGAAATTGCGATTAGTACAGCTGATTAAACGCAGCTTTTACAATAAGACTGGAAAACGCAGGTACAAATGTCTAGTAGTCGATTATACCAAGAGTTACTTTGTTATCAATGAGTCTAAGAAAAAGAAGAAATTTACAGAAGACCAAATAATCGACATGCTCTTATTGACAACATATCTGTTCAGTTTGGTGGACGTGTTTTTCAGCAAACAATAGGGATTCCAATGGGCACTAATTGTGCACCTTTGCTTGCTGATTTGTTTCTTCATTCATATGAATCAGACTTCTTACAATCTTTTCAAGACAAAAAAGACCGTAGACTAGCTCTCTCTTTCAAAATCACGTTCCGTTATTTTGATGATTTCCTTTCACTAAACAAGTCTCGATTTGGTGACTTTCTCCATCTCATATATCCCCAGGAGCTTGAGATCAAGACACAACGGATTCTAGGAAGTCTGCTTCATATTTAGATCTACATCTCGAAATTGACTCTCAAGGAAGACTTTCAACAAGGCTCTATGACAAACGTGATGACTTCAACTTTCCAATCGTCAACTTTCCCTTCCTGTGTAGCAACATTTCGTCCGCTCCAGCTTATGGAGTTTACGTATCTCAATTGATTCGTTACTCCAGAGCATGCGGGACTTACATCGATTTCCTTAGCAGAGCGACACGTCTGACGCAAAAATTGCTCACACAGGGTTATGTTGCTCCTCGGTTGCTGGTGCTGGGATATGCGGAAAATGTAGATCAAGATGACATAATTCTAGTATGGATGCCGATCGCTATCCAATATGTACACATTTACAAAATATCATTCCTCTACTGCATGCAGTTGCTGAGACATGGACCTTACCGAAAACTTAAACAAACCAAGCGCTATAACTCCGTACGGCCCGGGACATGAAAAATCTATATTATTTGCAATTGCAAACCATTAAATCTGTTCACACCAAATACCGATGAAATTGTAATTGTGATTTGAATAATAAATGAATCAGTGTTTAATGTTGGGGACCGACCATTTAACTTGAAAATATTCTGAAAATTATTTTTGATGAAAAAAATATTTTGGCAGCTGAGAGTAAGAAAAAAAAATATTCCGAAGAAGGATTTCTGCTATAGAAATAATGCTGCTAATGAAAAAAATATTCTGTCACGACGCCTTCTAAACATAGATATTTTGTCCGCATTGTCAAAAAAAAATTTCTGATCAAAACAAAAAACCAAGGCTTCAAGTTTAATGGTCCGTCCCTTACCGAAAGTTCCCAAATAAAGCGATAATTATGTCTCCCAAACAAAAGTTTGGAGACATATTGTTTTTACTCCGTTTCTTATTATTAAGGTCTTTCCCTTCCGTAGGAAAGACCTTATTGTCTTCGTTCGGCCTATTATTATTATTATTATTATTATTATTATTCTTTTTTTTTTTCTGCCGCTCGTGAGCAAAAAGTTTCTTGACCGATCTTAATGAAATTTGGCACACTTATTCAGCTATGCCAGGAATAGAAATGAGTATGCCTGTGAGCGCCAACCCCCTTTAGTTTCGGCGCAATAGCGCTAAACCCTTGTGATCGGATCTCCTCAGAAACGGTAATAGTTATCAAGATTCTGTTTAGTGAAAATGGTAGCTTACATCCTGGTGATGATTTATTATGGAAAAAGAATGCTATAATTTACTTCCTGGTTGCGCGCGTATGGCGCAAACTTGGCGCAAAATGTCAAAGTTGTCCGATTTTGATGAAATTTAGTTTCCTAGTAGATTTGAGGGTCCTGATTACAAATATGCAATCGAAAACTTTTTTGCGTTTACCATTGCCAAAATGGCGGCCGTCAAACGGTTTTTTGCTTATAACTCGAAAACCGTTAGAGATAGTATAGACAATATATGAACAAAAAATGATTGTCTTGAAAAGACCTACAATTTGAGTCCAAACAGTGCATGATTTGGTTGAGCGGTTTTGAAATAACGGCCGAAACAAGTTTTCGCGAAATACGTTTTTTGCCAATAACTTGAAAACCTTAACAGATAGTATAATAGACATGTGTATGAAAAATGACCGTCTTGACAAGACCTATAATTTAAGCCCAAAAAGTACATGATACGGTTGAGTGATTTCAAAATGGCGGCCGAAAACATCATCCTTTGCATTATTTACTTATATAACATTTAAACGGTTATATATAATATAGTACATATATATATATTTTTTTATATCAGTAATTGAAGAGTTTAACTTTAAGACAAAGGTCAAAGGTCATAGGTCACGTTTATGGGAAAGACCTCTCATTTGTTCTCGGAACAAATGGCATTTTAATTATTATTATTATTATGTCTCCCAAACGAAAGTTTGGAGACATATTGTTTTTACTCTGTTTCTTCTTATTATTATTAAGTCCCCCAAACAACGTTTGGGGACTTATTGTTTTTGCACCGTTTCTTATTCTTATTATTAAGTCGCCCAAAACAAAGTTTTGGCGACTTATTGTTTTTACCCCGTTTCTTATTATTCTTATTAAGTCGCCCAAAACAAAGTTTGGGAGACTTATTGTTTTTGCACCGTTTCTTATTATTATTATTATTATTATTATTCTGATTCTTTATCGTAAAGCTGTCCTCCCTAATACAAAAAAATGGTTCAAGGAAATTGAATAACACTTGTTGGATTGGATAGTGGGTCACTCGTAGGCGTGTAATCATGTTTTGAAATTTTCAAGATGGACGCCGTTTCAAAATGGCGGCCATCGGAAAAAGTGGGCGGAAATTTTTTTTTCATCGGATCGTCTTGAAAATTTGTCATCTGGGTAAAGCGGGTATGCTGAATTCAAATCTGCGACCAGATTTGAAATCCGACTTCCGGTTTCAAAATGGCGGCCATTTTACTACACCCGCCCCCTTTAAAATGTGAACTTTGTCCGATTTCAATGAAATTTGATTTCTATCCATATTTTATTGTACTAAATGGGAAGAAAAGGTATCCAAGGCGATTTTGGGCGACTTGTGTGTTGGCATCCCAACACAAATTATAGCTAGTTATTATTCCTTTTCTTACCCTTGAACTTGTCCAAAGAACTAGTCCTAGGATTTTAGAGTGAGATTAACAAAACTTGGCAAAGTTGTAGACCATCATCAAAAGTTTTGCAGGTGCGTTGGATTTTTTCATCATGGCCGCCGTTTCAAAATGGCGGCCATCGGAAAAAGTGGGCGGAATTTTTTTTTTCATCGGATCGTCTTAAAAATTAGTCATCAGGGTAAAGCGGGTATGCTGAGTTCATATCTGCGATCGGATTTGAAATCCAACTTACGGTTTTAAAATGGCGGCCATTTTACTACACCCGCCCCCCTTAAAAATGTAAACTTTGTCTGATTTCAATGAAATTTGATTTCTATACATATTTTATTGTACTGAATGGGAAGAAAAAGTATCCAAGGCGATTTTGGGCGACTTGTGTGTTGGCATCCCAACACAAATTATAGCTAGTTCTTCTTCTTCTTCTTCCGATTCTTCCACTTAGTCGTGAACTTGTCCGGAGATCCAAGAGAAAACGACTCCACATATCAATATGAAACTTGGCAGGATAATAGATTGTAAAGAAAGGAAGCTTAGTGGACAATCGGAATTTTCAAAATGGCCACCGTTTCCATGGAAACAGGAAAATGGACTAAATATTGGACATTGCAATATCTCGGTAACCTAGGTGCGCAGGGTTCTGAAATTTTGTAGGTTGATAGAGCAAAACATTCTCTTTAATAATATAAAAAAAATTTTGAAGCGATATTTACGGTTTTCGAGATATAAATAAAAATGTGATTTCTCAAGGGAGATAATCGGGTCGAAATTTTCAAAGTGCTCCGATTTACATGAAAATTGATATTTAGGGGTTTTTTGACATGCTGAAGAGAATAATGGCAATTACGGGTCGTTTGGGGGACTTTGTGACTTGCTTGCAATCACAGTTAATACTTGTTATTATTATTATTATTATTCTTTTTCTTCTTTCTCCCGCCATGAACGTGTCCGTACCGTTTCTTCAAAACACCTCGAAGGATTTTAACGAAACATTGTAGGAAGGTAGATGGGTTACTAGAGTTGTTGAGGGACTTTAAAAAAATTTCAAAATGGCTGCCGTTTCCGTGTAATTGGCGAAAGTTCATAATATAGGACATTGCAATATCTCGGTTACCTAGGTGCATAGGAGGCTGAAATTTTGTAGGTGAATAGAGCAATAGGAGCTCTTCAATAATACGAAAAAAAATTTTGAAGCGATATTTACGGTTTTCGAGTTATTTGCGAAAATGTGATTTTTCGGGCCCAAAAATGCGAAAATCGTCAAAATGCTTCGATATCGACAAAATTTTGTATTTAGGGGTTTTAAAAGATGGCGAATCATAATACGAGGTCAAAATTGGGTTCGTTTGGGAGACATTTTTGTGTTGGGCATCCCCAACACAGTCAGCACTTGTTATTATTATTATTATGTCACTCCACATAGTGGATGTGACATGTTGTTATTCTATGTTTCTTCTTATTATTATTCTTTTTCCAATGAATTTTGTCCAGACTAATGTGAGAAAACTACTGGGTCAAAATGCTCGAAATTTGAAATGAAGGTAGATTTTAATTTGAAATTATATCAAAATTATCAAAGAGCTCATAACATGTACTTAATAAACTTTACGCACAAAACCAAGTGACATATGGTATTATTTTTCCAATGAATTTTGTCCAAACTTAAATGTGAAAAAATGACTTGATCAAAAATCTTTAAATTTTAAATTCTATTATATTTTCATTTCAAGTTTTACCATTTTTTTTTAGTTGATAACATCAGCCATTTTTAAATTTTCATGATTAAAACTTAAAAAAAAATTCCAATAGGTTAAACATTGACTGGCATCATGCCAAGTAAGTATTGATTTTCTTTCTTAACATGCTTTGTCTGCTATGGATAAACAATGCATTTTGTCCAAACCCTTTGAGATAACCACTTGATGAAATGTTTAAAAGTTTTAAATATGCCTTGACTATAATTTTAAGATTTATCAATTTTTTTCTAGTTGATCAAAGCAGCCATTTTGAAATAATCACCAGTTTAAGATTTCAAGATTTCTTTATAGGTTTAATATTCACTGGCAATATGCCAAGTTTGTATTGATTTTCTGTCAACATGCATTGTCTATTAGAAGCATTTCTATTTATAAACATATCATTAGGATGACTCATGAAAACTTTGCTTAAACAAAGGAAAAGGTCATGATGACATATAGGTAAAGGTCATGATGACATATTGTTATTCAAAGACTTGATAAACTTAGCTGATGTATAGCTGATGGAAAATTTTTATTTGAACAAAGGTAAAGGTCGTGTCACATTAACATGTACTTAATAAACTTAGCTGATGAATAGCTGATGGAAAATTTTTGTTTGAACAAAGGTAAAGGTCGTGTCACATTAACATTCAAGGTATTTCAAAAGAAACATGTGCTATAGTAATTTTCCTTCCATATAACCTGTCAGAAGGATAGCTGATGGAAAATTTCCATAAGACAAAGGTTAAGGCCGTGGCATATTTCAGTATATAAAGGGATTTTACAGTTGAATTTACAATGAGTGCATAACAATATGGAGAAGATAGGTATGTTCTTATTTCACTTACATTGTACTTAACAATACCTGAACATATGTTTCTAGACTTGCCTAAATTTTATTGAGTATCAGAAATAATGATTGACTTATTTAATATATTTTTTTTTCTTACAAAAAGGAATTCCTGGAACAATATCCAAAGAAAGTTAATGCTTTAATTTCATATTATACCACAACACCGATATGATGTGATCCACAGGAACTATAAACTCATTAAACGCTAGCTGTGCAGCATATCATGGAAGGCTTATGACATATACTTCTTTTATAACTTTTTTGTTTTAAAATTTGCACGTACTTCATTTATGGTATCTGTCATGTTTTAGTGCACTGGTATCTTGCAAAAATAAGTTCAATTTGATTTTATGTGATGAACATTTTGTGACATTATCTAAAACTAAATGCTGAGAATATTTTTGTAGTATTATATCTGCTTAATTTATTATTAAGTTCAAATGCAAGGGCTTTTTTTCAGGAATATGTCAATTGAATATGTGAGCATTCATATACGAATTTGAACTAACTTTGATTAGAATATGGATCTATTAAATTATGGTGAGTACGGTAGATAATAATCCTAAAAGTAGCAAGAAAACTTTAATTTCTATTCAACAGTTGACACTTATGACTTAGTATCTGATAACACAGACAAGACAGATTATATGCACCTGAATTAATAAAAATTTCAGTGCAAAAATAGTTGATTTTGGATGAAATAGAATGAAATATTTTCATTTCACTTACTTATTATATTTTATCCACTATAAAATAATTGAAAATTACAACATTGAATTTTATCATTCAGATTGAGAAATCAGTTTTAAAAGCAAGTTTTTGTTACAAACGATTTATGAACTCTACTTTGCCTTATAGATGTGAATATTGAATTATATTCAAAAGTCCAAAAGGGCAACGACAAAACCAGTAAACAGGAACAAAACAGCATGAAGAAACACAAAAACAACCAAACAATTATCAACAATTTGAACTCAAGGCATTACGAGAGTGAACTTAGGTGCTAATGAAGAGTAAGCAATTCCTGTTTAACACGCATTTTTAATGATTGCTTAATATTTGAATAGGTAATGAAGTATGTATGTAACATTTATTACAGAGCTATTTTTGGTATTTTTCAGGAAGAGACAAGAGAACTTTATTTTACATCCTGTCTTGCTTGATTTAGATTGTGTTATACAGAGCTAGCAGGGATTGTTTTCCACATTATGAAAACAACAATACTTTACACAGTATTTTTGACAGTTTTGATCAAATATCTGGTGAGTCAAATAAATATTTATTTGAACCAAAAAAATACTTAAAGTAATGGATTGCTTGAAAGAACCGAAATCAGGAAGATGTTTATAGAAGTACCTAAACTTTTTGTTCTAAATGTATAATTCAAGGTTGCATAAAGTGTTTATAAAATCAATATGTTTTAAAAAAAATGACTGAATAGTCACAGAGGGTAAGACATAATGATTATCTTTCCTGTGGTGGTAGCATAAACTTTTTGTAAGCCTTTTTGGGAAATGAAATACTCAAAAAGAAAGGAATTATAGCTAGGCATCTGATATTTTGTATATAGACAGTTAAGGTTTATGGTCTACGCACATAGGTCTACACAACTGTCACCATGCCATGTGACCCTTACCACATTTCATGCTCTAGTGACTCTGTGAACTTTGTTTTCTTTTTTCAGGCGATAAATTTCTTTGTTTTAATTTTGAGGAAAGTCTTATAGCATCTGATATTTGGTATACAGACATCTACACATCTGTCACCATGCTGTGTGACCTTTTCTCCATTTCAAGGATTATTTGACTATCTAAGTATGAACTTAGTATTTTTCATACCATAAACTTCATTTTAAGAGTGTCATGGAAAATTAATATCGTTAAAAGTAAAATCACCGTATAATAGCTAGTCATCTGATGTTTAGAATATTGGTGTACTAGATTATGGTCTTTGGTTCTGTCATTATGTTCTCGGACATCGACCTCATTTTTAGCTCACCTGGCCAAAGGCCATGTGAGCTATTGCCATCATTTGGCGTCCGTCGTCGTCGTCCGTCGTCGTCCGTCGTCGTTAAATTTTCTTCAAACTTCTTCTCCTCTGAAACGGCTGAACAGATTCGAACCAAATTTGATCTGATGGTACCTTAGTTTATCCCCCACAGAGCTGATGTGGGGATTTTTGATTCGTGGAAAAACATGGCCGCCGTTGCTAAAAATAGACCAGGGGGGTCAGACTACTGTTTTTGGCTTGTAAATCAAAAAGTATAAGAGATAGATGAAATCTGATGCACACTACTGCTTCAGCATTAAAAGCTCTACAAAAGTCTCCATTTGGTCCAAGTTGTCAGATGACCCCTTACAGGGGTTACAGCCCCTTAAAGGTGAAAAATAGCGTTTTTTCATGTTTTTGCCCTATAGTTTGAAAACTATTGCAGATAGAGAAAAGCTGTTGCTTGCTTAAATGTTCAGCTCATTTAGCTCTACAAAAGTCTCCATTTTAGGGTTTTCTTGAAAAAGGTTATTTTAGGGGCCGTAACCCCTATTAAGGGTCATCAGAGGACTTTGATCCTATGGAGACTTTTAAAGAGCTAAATGAGCTGAACATTTGAGCAAGCAACAGCTTTTCTCTATCTGCTATAGTTTTCTTTCTATAGGCCAAAAACATGAAAAAAAACATCATTTTAGGGGCCGTAACCCCTATAAGGGGTCATCTGACAACTTCGACCCTATGGAGACTTTTGACTTATGGAGACCCTAAAATGATGTTTTTTCATGTTTTTGGCCTATATCAAGAAAACTATTGCAGATAGAGAAAAGCTGTTGCTTGCTTAAATGTTCAGCTCATTTAGCTCTACAAAAGTCTCCATAGGGTCGAAGTTGTCAGATGACCCCTTATAGGGGTTACGTCCCCTGAAATAATGTTTTTTTCATGTTTTTGGCCTATTGAATGAAAACTATTGCAGATAGAGAGAAGCTGTTGCTTGCTTAAATGTTCAGCTAATTTAGCTGTACAAAAGTCTCCATAGGGTCGAAGTTGTCGGATGACCCCTTATAGGGGTTACGGCCCCTAAAATGATGTTTTTTTCATGTTTTTGGCCTATAGAAAGAAAACTATAGCAGATAGAGAAAAGCTGTTGCTTGCTCAAATGTTCAGCTCATTTAGCTCTTTAAAAGTCTCCATAGGATCAAAGTCCTCTGATGACCCTTAATAGGGGTTACGGCCCCTAAAATAACCTTTTTCATGTTTTTGGCCTTTAGAATGAAAACTACAGTAGATAAAGAAAAAACTGTTGCTTGCTTAAATGTAGGGTTGACATCAAGACCAGGTGAGCGATTTAGGCTCCTGGGAGCCTCTTGTTACACTATACTATAAATGTATTGTGTTCAGTCTTTTATGTTCATTCTTTTTCACATTGACTATTATATCTAGAATTTAGATGGTCCACAGATTCTTATTGGTGGTTAAATTGCCATTCGGTCACCTGCCACATGACCTTGACTTTTATTTGTCGCTGATCTCAATAACTTAAGATAAACTTTTAATGTGTTTTGGGATAGTGCAAACAGGCAAGACATATTTTTGTGGCCACACTTGTTTCAAATAAAGGTACATCATTAACGTACAAATGTCTACATTATTTACGTTTTTCATTTTGCCAGTCACTCTTTACATTTTTATTGTGCATTTTTTACAACATAATCATTTGATTAGCAATTTCTTAATATGTAAATTTCTTTTGAATTATATGCCAGGTTCAGTTATTTATGAAAGTATAATATATATCTATTTCAGATGATGTCTAAGAGAAGAAGACCGTTGTCTCCTTTTGACAACTATGAAACAGATCTCCATGGGATAGTCAAGCGTTTCAAGGATGAAATAACTTCATGCTGTACAAATGTTCAGGATTTTAATTTGCCGGATGAATACTTCTTAGAATAACAATGATCAAGTGAAAGATGTTCCTTGCAAAAGAGGTAAAAGGGGAACAAAACACAAAAATACAGCAGCAAAGAGACAAAAGGACAAGGAACGAAAACGTAAAGAAAGACAATTGAAAAAAGAAGCACCGCTTGCTGCTGTTCATATCAAAGGAAATAACAATATGTTTGAATCACCGTGGAAAAAAATGTATACAGAAAACACAACTTATAGAGACAATAAAAAGAGAGATAGTAAATTACGATACAGTGTGAGCTTATCTTATAAAACAGCATCAAAGAAAAGAAGTAAAACACAATATGCAAAAGATCCAATGTACAGGCAAATGAAACAAACAGCTAGTATAGCCAAGTATAAGTCGAATTTGAAGTTTCAAAAAGCAGTCAAGCAGGCTAGTGCTGAGAAATATAAATCAAATTTGAAGTTCAAAGAACAAATGAAACAAAAGTATAAAGATGATCCTGAATATTCGAAGAGATTAAAAGAATTGATGCTTCTCAAGTACAGACACGATGTACTCATAAGAGAGAGAAAAAAACAGGCACTTAGACAACAGTATATTCAAAACCATGTGATCAGAGAAAGGAAAATAAAACTGATTAAACAGAAACGTTGTAATCACATAATGAAGATCACTGAACTAAACGGACTTTCAACATGGTTTAATGAACAAGTGAGAGATGGGCCTACATTCATATGCTTTGTTTGTAACAAATTTAAATTCAGAAAACAAATCATTGAATGTAAGAAGGAACTTTACACAGAAAGAGGAGCAAAGTGCATAGCGATGGCGGATCTCTGTATAAATCAAACGTTTTGTACTCCATGTTCTAACCAGTGTGAAAAAATATGTAAGGTTGCAAATCACAAACTTTGGATTTGTTACACATGTCATCATCATATTCTTCAATGCAAGATGCCAGTTGATGCTCATGCAAATGGATTGCAGCTACCAGTGATACCAGAAGAACTAAAAGGATTGAACAAGTTAGAACGGCAGCTTGTTTCTTTACGTATACCATTTATGAAGCTTGTTCAGCTTCCAAAGGGAAAACAGAGAGGTGTAATTGGACCTTGTGTATCGGTACCAACAGATGTAGAGAAAACAACAAAAGTTCTACCTCATAGTGATGATGAAGCCCAGCTTATAAGGTGTAAACTGAAACGAAAGCTCACATATAAAGGTCATAGTCAGTATGAATTTGTTAGTTCAAAGAAAATTGCAACTGCTATGGAAGTTTTGAAGACTATAAATCCACACTATCGTGAAATGACATTTAATAAATCATGGAATGAAACAGTTCCCCCAGATTTCCAAGACATTTCAACAAGAGAAAAAGACTCTCAAGAGACTACAGATGAACAAACAGATAATAATGAACAGGAAGATGAGGAACTGTCTATTTGCAATCATGGCATGCCATCTGATACATGCTTACAACCGGTTGATATTGGTCAGGAAATGTTAGACCAACACTTCGATGATATATTTTGTGTAGCCCCAGGAGAGGGGAAAACTCCAGTTGCAATGATGCAAGAAGAAGGAAATGAGGCAATGTCTTTTCCTGTTCAGTTTTCTGATGGAAATAGGGGGTCGTATGATTCAAAGAGAAAATCTCGTATAACAAGAACAAGGTATTTTCATACAAGACTCCTTAATGCTGATAGCCGATTTGCGAGCGATCCTTCTTATATATTTTATGCTCAATACCTCTCGGAGCTGGAACAAGTTATTTCAAAAGTTTCAATTGCACTTAGAAAAGGTAGTTGCAAAGATAGGACTGGAAGTGCAATTACTGCAAATATGCTTACAGACAGAAACCAACTGAAAAACTTATTAGCATCTGATCAAGGTTATAAATTTTTAACACCTATCCGTGGAACTCCTCCTTATTGGCAAGCAGCATTAAGAGATTTGATGGCTACCATTCGTCAGCTTGGAATTCCAACCTGGTTTGCAACATTTTCAGCTGCTGACATGAGATTGACTGAAATTCTAAAAGTAATGATGGAACAGCAGCAGTGTACACAATTATTAGAAGATCTTGACTGGACTGGTAAGGCAGAGATTTTAAAAAAACAATCCTGTAATGAATGCTATCATGTTTGACCACAGGTTTAACACATTTCTAAAGGAGATCATTATAAAATGTGGAATTATTGGTGAGGTCAAGGACCATTTCCATCGCATCGAATTCCAACAGCGTGGATCACCTCATGCACATTGCTTGTTTTGGATAAAGGATGCACCACAGTTGGATAAGGAAGGTGATCAAACAGTTTGCGATTTCATTGATAAATATGTTACTTGTGAGTTACCTAACAAAAACACTGATCCAGAACTGTATGAAAAAGTCACTAGTGTGCAACGGCATAGCAAGAATCACAGCAAGGCATGTAAAACAAAATCAACAACTTGCCGTTTTGACTTTCCTCGGCCACCATCAAGAAAAACTTTTATATCTCGACCAAAAAATCTTACTGACCAATCTGAAGAAGTGAAAACAAATGCACAGAATATCTTATAGAAACTTTGGACTGTTATTCAAGATGGAAATGTAGAAAACATTACAACTGACAATTTATTTAATGCTGCCGGGATTACTCAAGAAGACTTTGAAACTGCTTCAAGCATCCTCACTAAAAGAATAAGCATAACGTTGAAGCGCAGTGCTTCTGATGTTTGGATAAACCAATACAATCCCCAGTTACTCAGATGTTGGAATGCAAATCTAGATTTACAATATATTACAGACCCATATTCCTGCGTAATGTATATTATTTCCTACATTTCTAAAGCAGAACGAGAAATGGGAGCTGTTTTAGAAAATGCTAGAAAAGAAGCTTCAGATGGAAATTTAAATGCACATCAAGCTATGAAGAAAATAAGTGGAGCTTACTTTCGTCAATAAAGTCAGTGCACAGGAGGCATCATACAGAGTTTGTGGTCTCCATTTGAAGCAGTCTTCTAGGAAGGTTCAGTTTGCTCCAACTGGTGATAATCAGGTGAAAATGAGTCTGTCCTTAAATGTAATAAAGATGAAAGTAGATCATTTGGAAGAAGACAGTATTTGGATGCCTTCTTTATACGATAGATACAAAAGCAGACCAGACACAGACGAGTTTCACAATCTGTCTTATGCTTCATTCTGCTCTGAATATCGTATTTTATCAGCATCACAAGTGCCAAAGGATCTGTCAAAGTCAAATGCATTTAAGGTAGTAGACCTGGGGTAAGGGACATAACTCTTTCAAACAGATCAGATGTCATTTGAATGTTTTATAGTCAAGTTATTTTCCAAACATTTTGTTGATGCTGATCAGGCTTTGTTTCAGAGCATTTCTGTGTATATAATAAAACAAAATCATAACAATTTGTTAACAAGTGAAGTCTTTGTAAGTTTAAAATTCCAATCTAATATTAAAAGTGATGAAATTCAATGATTGAATAATAAAAAAGTCCTACCTGAACATAAGCACAACACAATGAATATCCATGCTTATTTCTGCCAGGTTTCTATTTAGCAACTTTCTCATGTCAATAGTCAGAACATTACATTGAGATGCAGAAAATCACAAAAACCTGACAGATGAAATGTTTACATGTCAAATTTTGTTGTCTGCTGCTGGGGAAAATTTTGTATGGGGAAGGAAATGAACTGGTATGGTTCATGGTTGCATGGTTATCTCGCCCCGAAGAAATTATGTCCCTAATATTATCAAAATACCAAAAGTGTTTCAAATATTTTGTAAATTGATTAAATAAGTCATAATTAATGATTATGTGTATAAAAAAGACAGTTTTTAATTCATTCTTTTTTAATTTGAGAGCATTTCACCCCTATTTTCTTGATTTTTGGCATGCCTATGATACCTTTAAAATGAAATATCTTTACAAATTGACGGTGAATTTGTCTATTTTGTGGTGTAATGTTGCATTTTCATAATACTAATAAAGTGTTATTTTTTTTTAAAAAACGACTGATAGTTTTTTAAGAAAAAATGCTTTATTTTGTCCCACCAGCTGTTCCTTTGTGTTCCATTTTTTTTTCAAAAATTTAACATAATTAATATTGTATTGGTAATTACAAATGAAAAATCATTAATAAATTGTTGACTTTATATTGCCTCACCTAATAATTTTTCATGTTCGCCAAAGATTGATTATTCTAAGACCTATGTTTGAAAATAAACCCCTCAACTCAAATTAGGGCATTTTGGTCCGCAAAGGTCTCTAATGGTCATATATATAAGACTTTACAGTGCCCTATCAGTGAAACTAGACGGTGAAATCTCTTGAAACTTGTTTATTTTATGCATCTGTACTAGTAAATAACAGCATATAATTTTTAGAAAAATTGACTGTTGGGTAAATTTTGGGGTCACCCAGGCCTACTACCTTAAACTGCAGAACAATTTAGGATATATCATGAAACGTTCACGAACTGACCCAGCTATTGTTCGGTTTGCAAGATTTTCACCAGAGAAACAGCCTGAATTGTACTATCAGTCAAGTCTTCAACTCTTTCTGCCACACAGAACAGACAGTCAGTTAAAACCTCAAATGTTTGATAGGTATGAAGAAATGTACAAGAGCGGAGCAGTGGTAATACCACCTATGGAGAATCCTAAAAGTGTTAAATCTATTGTGGACATGAATAGACAAAAATTTGAAATAAATGCAGACGCATTAGATGAGGCACAAGATATTATCGACATGCATGGCCCATTAGATGATGCATGGGCATTAATAGCTCCTGAAGCTGAAGCTGATCGTTTAGAAACAAAAGATAAACAACACATTACGGATGAAGACAGTTTAGAAATTCCTGATTTAGACACTCTAAGGAGACCAAAAAGTGCAACTGGCAATGATATAGAAATTAGACAGACTAATTTCCCTAGGAAGGAAATGCAAACTCTTAAAAAACAACTCAATAAAGAGCAAATGTCTGTGTTTTATCAAATAAGACAATGGTGTCTTGACAAGATTAATGGTAAAAATCCTGATCCGTTTTGTATGTTTATTAATGGTGGAGCAGGTACCGGTAAGAGCCAATTAATCAAGTGCCTGTACCACGAGGCAACTGAAATCTTATCTCCACATACACAGAATCCAGATAACATTGTTGTTTTACTTACAGCACCAACTGCAACTGCTGCATTTCATATAGGTGGAATCACTCTTCATCAAGCTTTTTCATTAAAGAGATATCTACCATTGCAATATGTATACATGAGAGATGATGAACTCAATAAACTGCGTTCAAAATATCAAAGTCTGAACATTTTAATCATAGACGAAATATCAATGGTTGGACAAAGAGTTTTGGTATATGTCAATGAGAGGCTGCGTCAAATAAAACAAAGTGGGAGTGCAGTCTTTGGAAACACGTGTGTGGTTGCAGTAGGGGATTTTTACCAATTGCCTCCGGTAAAACAAAAATGTTTATTTGACTTAAGAGCAGAAAATTTCTTTCCGCTTTGGAGTTCAAATTTTTCAATCGTAGAACTTAAACAAATTATGAGGCAGAAAGATGACTTAGTTTTTGCTCAGTTACTAAATAGATTGCGAATAAAGAAAAAGACAGAGTCCCTCCAGGCTGAAGACCGGCATATCTTGGAACAGTGTATTCAGCGTGTTTTACCTGCTGATACCCTACATATTTTTGGAAAAAATGATGAAGTTGATTCTCATAATTCGAATAGGATATCAACAATTTGTGAGCATACAGAAATAATACCAGCTCAAGATTATGATAAAGATCCAAAAACGGGAAGACTTACACCAAGAGAAACCCCATATGACACTAAACATGATTTCTTACCAGCACATCTACAGCTTGGAAAAAATGCTAGAGTCATGCTTACTCGAAATATTGATGTGACAGGTGGTTTAGTCAATGGTGCAATGGGCACTATCACAGAGCTATTGCCAAAGAAGCCAGGGTCGTCCATATTGCATGCAGTGAAAGTATTATTTGACAATGAAAAAATCACATTGAAGAATGATCCATCTCAGCCAATGTCTCATCAGTCAATTCAGATTAAATCAATTGAAGAGGATCTACAGAATAATGCTGTTAGAAGACAATTGCCTTTACAATTAGCGTGGGCATGTACAGCACATAAGGTCCAGGGAATGACAACAAATAAAGCAGTTGTATCAATGAAGAATGTGTTTGCTGCTGGTATGGCATACGTTGCACTCAGTCGAGTCACTTCAATGAACGGCTAATCAATTCAAGATTTCGATGAAAATAAAATTTATTGTAATGAAGAGGTTTTGAGATCAACAGAAATAATGCCTAAATTTCTAATTCCAGACAACATTCAAACTGTTGATGAAAACCATATTTCTATTTTGCTTCACAATATTCAAGGATTGAAAGCACATATTGATGACTTAAGAGCAAATCCTAGTATAACAAATGCGAATGTTATCTTCTTAACAGAAACATGGTTGGAAAATGACTCATTGGCTCCTGAACTTGACAATTTGTTGTTTAAACATAAACCAAGATGTTTATCTTATCCATTTGATAGAATAGAGTATGAAGTATCATTGAGAGAATCAGCTAAGACAATGTTTAAAGATCTGAAATCGGCCAAACATGGTAATGTAGGCATTTATGTTGACAAAAAGACATCACACTGTTATAATTCTATGAACTCAATCATGATGGAATGTGTTGTTATGAATGTCAAAGACATAAAAACTAATCTGGTATTTATATACAAGCCCAAGACATACACTACATCACTATTCTTGGAGGAGCTAAACAAATTACTTATGATGATCAGAGATGATGACATGTCTACTATAGTGTTAGGAGATTTTAATGAAAACATTCTGAAATCATATACTCCCATCAAAGACTTCATGGAAAATCATGGATTTTCTCAGCTGGTGAAAGGCCCAACTACAGATGGAGACACTTGTATTGATCACGTTTATCTGAGTGGCAATTTGAAAATTTCATTGCAAACTTTGCAAACATATTACAGCTACCATAACATGATTCTTCTAAAGGCTGCAATTAAATAACAGTGTTGATTATGTTAAGTTGCGTCAAGAACATTGCTACAAATATCAAACAAAATTTTAAATTAACATAAATGAAGTAATTAATGTATTGATGAAATAATTATAATCGATTGATTCAGGCGAAGGATATTGTGTGGTGTATATTTAAAACTTATTAATGCTCATAAATATCTCTTAATATTTATAGTCATCAACATATATGTATCTCTGTAAATCATCTGTTTTCTTACTATCTTCAGTAT
The DNA here is from genome assembly GCA_963971305.1 of Arcuatula senhousia. Lineage (NCBI taxonomy): Eukaryota > Metazoa > Mollusca > Bivalvia > Mytilida > Mytilidae > Arcuatula > Arcuatula senhousia. The sequence continues at coordinate 69,852 of CAXARO010001771.1, forward strand.
GACAAATAACCATTAATTAGTTATCTAGTAACTCATCAAGTTCTTCAAATAAAGGCTCTAAACTCGACATAATTACATTTTATAGCTTGAGTACTGTTTCGGTCACACTAATTCACCATTTCAGTTGAAAAATCTAGTTTCACAGCCAACATTTGGAAGACTCTTTTATCATATCATTCTCATTTAGTGTTAAGATTGACCTCATCATGTCAATATATGCATTTTGTATTATAAATGTACATTTCATTTTTTCACCAACATAATTAATATTATTTGTACTTATAATCTCATATTGTCATTTGATATTTCAAAATACAGATGCAGTTTTAAAAATAGTTGATTCGGTTTATGCATATTTCAAGGATGAACTTCTCATCAGCTTTATTTAATCAAAACATTTGTTATTTTATTATTCAAAAGTCAAATCTAAATGTGTTGAAAGAAAAGTACTCAAACCCAAAACCTTCTAACCGAAAGTCAATTTCAGCACTTCCCAGCACCTTTTGAATGAAATTTTGTATGTACATTATATTCAGTTGTGCATATGACCACGAAAATTTGATCCTTATAACATTTTTATGGCAATTTTCATTTATCAACTTATCAGCGCAACTCCTCCAAAACAACTGTATGAAATTTAATGAAAAATTTATTTATTAAGTACACCATGTGGAGTTGTGTATACTACCAGGGATTGATAGTTGTCAAATGTTGTGAGAGTTATTGCCTTTGAACCTAGAAATTCGCAGAACATCCTCACTTATCATTGTGTCAGTCAGTACAACTCCTCTTAAACTTCTGTACAGAATTATGTGAAACTTTGTATGAAGCTTGTACATGATATGAAGTTATGCATATATCAGAAAATTGTATCAGAGTAATATACCTTTGAACTTAGAATTTTGGGGGAAAACATGTTTTTGCAGACAAATACAAACTAATTCTGTTATACAAATCAAAATCACTAGTCATCAAAGGTACTCAAAAATGAAATGCATCAAAAATCATATTCAATTTGACCAAAACTGAAACAAGTAAGTCAAGAACAACAAATCCTAGAAATAAGTGCACAAACAGCAAATGGAGTACATCAAGGTGGGTCTCCTGGAAAATAAAGGTAATACATTTTGTAAGAAAAAAAATAGGATGATCAATATCAATGTCCAAGACCAAATAAAAAAACATGGAAGACATACCTGAAAATTTTGTTATAACACAGAATTAGGTCATGACATATTGAAATTTAGAGAGCTTTAATTTGAACATGGACTTTTTAACTTTACACACAAAATGGAGTGACATATGCTATTTCTAGAAATGGCATTTATATCTAGTTATGTCTCCCAAACACTATGTGTTGGGAGACATATTGCTTTTACTCTGTTTCTTATTATTATTATGTCTCCCAAACACTATGTGTTGGGAGACATATTGCTTTTACTCTGTTTCTTATTATTATGTCTCCCAAACGAAAGTTTGGAGACATATTGTTTTTACTCCGTTTCTTATTCTTTTTATTATTATTTTTTTTCTTCTTTCTTCCCATGAACGTGTCCGGTAGTTTTCTTGGAAACGACTTGAAGGATTTTCACGAAACATTGTACGATGTTAGAAGGGTTATTGGAGGTGTGCATGGACATTTCGAAATTTTCAAAATGGCCGCCGATTCCGTGTTATTAGCTAAAGTTCATAATATAGGACATTGCAATATCTCGGTAACCTAGGTGCGTAGGAGGCTGAAATTTTGTAGGTGAATAGAGCAAAAGGAGCTCTTCAATAATACGGAAAAAAAATTTGAAGCGATATTTACGGTTTTCGAGTTATTTGCGAAAATGTGATTTTTTCGGGCCCAAAAATGCAAAAATCGTCAAAATGCTTTGATTTCGACAACATTTTGTATCTAGAGGTTTTAAAAGATGGTGAATCATAGTACGATGTCAAAAATGGGTTCGTTTGGGAGACATTTTTGTGTTGGGCATCCCCAACACAGTCAGCACTTGTTATTATTCTTTTTTTTCTTCTTTCTTCCGTACATGAAACTGTCCGCGAGGTTTTTTGAAAACGACAAAATAGAATTGCACGAAACTTTGTATGATGGTAGATTGGTAATTGGAGGTGTGCACAGGCACTTCGAAATTTTCAAGATGGCCGCCATTTTCAAAATGGCCGCCACGGCAAAAGGGTACCCTAAAATTATCTCGGAAACTACTGGATGGATTTTAATGAAATTTGGTATGCTAGTAGAGGGTTATGAGTAGACTTGATACGTTAAATAAAAATTTTCAAGATGGCCGCCATTTTCAAAATGGCCGCCACCGAAAAAGCAAAAATTGCAAAAATGCTTCGATTTTAACAAAATTTTGTATCTAGGGGTTTTTAAGGATGGCGAATAAGAATACACTATCAAAAATTCATTCGTTTGGGAGACATTTTTGTGTTGGGCATCCCCAACACAGTCAGCACTAGTTATTATTCTTTTTTTTCTTCTTTCTTCCGGACATGAAACTGTCCGCAAGGTTTTTTGAAAACGACAAAATGGAATTGCACGAAACTTTGTATGATGGTAGATTGGTTATTGGAGGTGTGCACAGGCACTTCGAAATTTTCAAGATGGCCGCCATTTTCAAAATGGCCGCCACGGCAAAAGGGTACCCTAAAATTATCTCGGAAACTACTGAATGGATTTTAATGAAATTTGGTATGTGAGTAGGGGGTTATGAGTAGACTTGATACGTAAAATAAAAATTTTCAAAATGGCCGCCATTTTCAAAACGAAACATTATAGGAAGGTAGATGGGTTACTAGAGTTGTTGAGGGACTTTTAAAAAATTTCAAAATGGCTGCCGTTTCCATGTAATTGGCGAAAGTTCATAATATAGGACATTGCAATATCTCGGTTACCTAGGTGCGTAGGAAGCTGAAATTTTGTAGGTGAATAGAGCAAAAGGAGCTCTTCAATAATACGAAAAAAAATTTTGAAGCGATATTTACGGTTTTCGAGTTATTTGCGAAAATGTGATTTTTCGAGCCCGAAAATGCGAAAATCGTCAAAATGCTTCGATATCAACATAATTTTGTATCTAGGGGTTTTAAAAGATGGGGAATCATAATACGAGGTCAAACATGGGTTCGTTTGGGAGACATTTTTGTGTTGGGCATCCCCAACACAGTCAGCACTTGTTTCTTTTGTTTTGCATCTGAAGCTCTACGGTATCACAACAACAGAAGAATCGTGTATTACAAGGTATAGGGAGTAATTTTTTTTTCAAATAAAAGAAAATGTGAAGTTTCTATATTAAAAGTACTGAAACATGCATTTGTCAAAGCATATTCTAGAACAATTCTGATGAACTTTTAATTTCATCATCGAGATTTAAAGTACCATTCCCGGGCTGTCACCAAGTTTTAAGAGGAATCTAATGTAAATTTGCAGACACCCCCATCAACCCTAATTGCTCAAATAATAAACCAATTTCTTTTTGTTAGTGCTATTTCAAATCAAAACATATAAAACTAATATCAAAAAGTTATGTCTTCAGTCGCCATTTTTCATGATTTTTTCAAAATCTGCACTTTTTAGACCAATATCTTGAAAACTATACAAGATATTTGATATATTTAAATTGTATTTGGTTTAGCACATCAAGATCTACAAAAGTTGAAACAGAGTCTAAGTTGTAGGACCGTTCCTTTAGGAGTTATACTCCTTAGATCGTAAAAATGACCATTTACACATCTTTTTGTTCAACTTTTCAAAAATCTTCTTCTCTGAAACTGCTTGGCAAAATGTAATGACACTTGGGAGGGTTGTTCTGTAGTATGTACTCTACAAAGTCATCGTTCGAAACTTTGATTCAATAAAAACATGGCCGCCATGGCTAAAAATATAACATAAGGGAAAATTGCAGTTTTTTTTCAAATTGCTCAAAATGGTAACAGATATCAAAATTCTGTTTCGGGGGTTATAGTGATCAGCATATCAAGATCTATCTGCCCTCAACTTTTGACGAAAATCTGACGATGGTTGTAGGAGTTATTGTCCCTTTTTAATTTTTTTGGTCAAGTTTGCGGCTCTTTTTTAGACCATTATCTTGAGCATTATACAAGATATTTGAAAAAAATAAATTGCATATTGCAATTGTTAAGCACATAAAGATCTAAAAATTATGCAATGGGGTCAAAGTTGTAAGACCTTTCTTGATAGGAGTTGTTTCCCTTAGAACGTTCAAATTGATCATTTCACAGAGTAGCAATCCTTTTTAAAAGATATCCAGCTTAAAGTATCATCGAATGCAAGTTGAGCGATTCAGGCTCCTTGGAGCATCTAGTGTCCCAACCTATCCGTCGATTAGCTTGTGGTGTCCATGAAGCAAAGATCCAAAATTATTAATTTCGTGATCAGCACATTTTAACAATACGTTTTTCCGATTAAGGTACAACAAGGGCGACTTGCTACTAATACAGTCAAATTAAAAACCAGTAAATAAATAACAAAATATTATAAGAGGGTGTTGATGTGGTTCTCAACTCTTTATCGTTTAAATAGTCACCTTTTTTCTATATTCTTAAAATCATTTTGCAATTATAATTATCATTATTTAATATCTAAAATATCATTATCAACCATTCATAATTTGTATTGGAACATTATTCTTTATCTGTTAATTTTTTTGTAGCAATTATACTTTATTATTTAAACCCTATCCACACATTCCTCAAAAAAGTGAAAGCAAATTGTCATGATAATGTAGCATGTGTAACACAATTCTAATATAAAAAAAACTTGATGTGTTTCAATTTATATAGAAATCATTTAAAGATTTTTAAACAGGCGTTTGTTCAATTTTGTTTGTCGTATAAATTTTGAATTGCTTTTACTTTTAGATAATATGATTCATATTTAAATACATAATAAACATGATTAAATCCTTATTCAATACGTACGTTATTGGATTTAAATCTTACTACAAACATGACCAAAGGTAGACAACCACATTGGAAACCAAGGAAGTAAAAGAAGTGTTGACGTCAAACTCATAGGGTAATATTTAACTTTATTTTGTTAAATGCTATTTTTTTTAAAGTCATTATCAATGCATTGGTAGTGGTTTTATATAATTAATAAACATAGACCACTTTTATTAATAAGCTTCTCCTGTTATTACTTACAATTTCATGTAAAATATTAAGTAGAGCAAGTTCTTTTATAATTTATTGATTGTTTTACCACAAGGACCTGCTTCCCTCTATAAATATTTTGTCACAGTCAATTTGCCATACGAATAAAATACAAGCGAGATATTATTTCACTACACCCTCCCTTGCTTAAATTTGATTTTATTTGATTAAATAGATGTGTTGCAAAGCAATATATATTAACTGGTTCAAAATTGTTGTTGAATGAAATCATTGAAACACGGTGTATTGAAAATTGATTTGATAGATGATAAAAGAGATTTGGAATAAGTGTATGCAACACAACCAACATAGAGCAACGGCAATTTTAAAAATCACAATGGAAACGTTAACATTCAGCAGTCTTTAACATGACCAGAGGTCGCTACTCGCCTTCTTGCATTGGCCGAAGACTAAAAATGCAATTCATAAGATTTTGAAAAAAAATCAAAACCAATCCAAAAAATGACAACGAAAGACCAACTTCTGGACATAGAACAATAAACAAAAAGATGCTTGTTTCTGTACTATCTTGACTAATAAGACATAAGACATGATACATACTTTATTAGCGAAGCACATTTACCATGTTTACAATAAATGGTCACTGCCAACATGTTTAAGAAATAAAAGCTACAAATATAATGGTGATTGGGAGTGACAGTGGAAAGGTTGAGATTAAAGACATAGAACCTATCAATTTTGTTAAAAAGTGTTGTCCAGCATAAATATTTACTTTGGGTAAAACGGTTATTCACATGACCTTTACAAAATACCTTTCAGTTATGCTCTACGTAATCCGAGCCGGCACTAAATTGATAACACGTTGAATGAAATCATAAGTGAATGAAATGATGTAAACCCTGGTAATTAAAGTGAGTTTTTGTATTTTGGCAAAACCTGTTTTGTGTTTAATTTCTTATTTAGTAAAACAGTATTATAATGTCATTACAAAATATAAATATGAAAATAAACATTTTTGGTGTACTATTAAATATAAATAATCAATAGAATTTTATGACACAAAGCAATTTTACGATAACACGATTCTCAGGTATTCTCTGAGGGATTACATGGTCAAGTACAAAATACCTGATCCAGATCACAGGGGCTTGGATTCTGGTCATTTATATTGAATTTAAAAAAATCAACCCCCTACTCTATAATACCCACAAGGGAGGAAAGCCGCCATCTTGGCAAGACTTTTCCTACTTCCTTCAAAATCGTTTTATTTGTCTCCTTTCTTTACTTCTTGCAATTTGACGTTTGTATACAACCGACAAATGATTTTCCTTTTCATCCGAACCCTGCAAAATGCAAATCGTAAGCTTATATTCCCCCATGTTTAATGAAATTTCGCGACTTTTTACGTTTTCTGACCAAAACGAACGGAAGTGATGCCTGATTGGCTGATTTCTAAAAGGGAATTTTGATAATCTATAAATGCAGTCTTCATGCAGTAGACACATAATACCGGAATAAATAGAAGCGATGAAATAGATAAATACTATTCATTTCATTTCTTTAAAAATACATCTTAAGTTTTATTTTATTGTTAAATGTAATTGTTGTATTTGGAAATAATGTTTTGTTCATCGTATTCTGTGTCTAATGAAGAATTTTTCATTATGAGCCTTAAAACCAGAGTTGAAATTGCTGGGGGTAGTGAAAGCCATATCTCGCCTGTTTTACCATGATGTACATTATTGTAAAAAAGCCGGATTGAGTGGTCCACCAACACAAATCTATCTTAAGTTTAAGATGTTTGCCTATGGAATGTGATGCTAGTGTCTAAAGTTCTTGTAAATGGCATACAAAGTTTTAGGGGTTCGACATGATGCCTGGTATTTTTATTTGACTAATAAATAAATTGTCGCGTTGTTAATTGCATGCCAGTTGTTTTTTGTTGAGTTTCTTCGTGCTATTCTCGTTTGTGTATGGGTTAGTCTTTGATCTTTAGGACTTTTGACATTCAAATGTACCATTGGTACTTTTCTGATTTCCTGAATGTATAATCATCCACAGTCATGTAATTTCTGCCATGATACATGTATAGTAGCGACAATGACAAACAACAACTCATACATGTGATAACTAATTGCCCGATTTTCATGAAGAATTTGAAAAGGATTGTTTAAAGGGTGTTGTATTATGCCATGTATACCCACATTTTATTATGCTATACATCTTACATTTTAGATGGCGACGAACGAAACAAAAACATGCGAACCTTGTATGAAGAAAGGCTTAACCGTATCAGCCACTAAGTATTGTACCAACTGTGACGAAGCACAATGCTCAACATGTACAGAAGTTCACAACACCTTTAAAGCGTTTGAAAACCACCATGTGATATCTTTAAAAATATGTATCAGTTTAAAAGTTGACAGAAACTGTAGTGACCATGCCGGCATGCTCCTTGATTTCTTCTGCATTGCGCATGATCGTATATGCTGCCGTCAATGCATTGCGTCTGATCATAGATCATGTGACCAGTTACTTCCGATTGAAGTCGCATCAAAGAATGTCAGGAAGTCGGTCTTGTTCGACAACGTCCGAGGTGATATGCATGATATTACGACATTATTTACTGATGCTATTAAAATTCGGACGCAGAACAGAACAATAATACAAGACATGAAGCAAAATATCCAACGGGAAATCGATAGATTTACAGAAAAGGCAATATCGAAACTGAATGAAATGGCTAGAAAAATTCGAACTGAGACAGAATCTGTTTTCCAAAAGCTACTTGAGGACGAAGATTATGAGAATATCGAAAATGAAAAGAAAATTACCGAAAATATTAAAGATCAATTAGCTCTGATTGCGGAACATGGGTCTGACATCCAGCTTTTTTCCTTTCTTTGTCAAACAGCTTCATCTTTGACCAGTAGCGCAAAAACCCTATAAGATATAATTTCCACACAAAAGTGTCCTGAAGTCATATTTGAAGCCGCCGACCCTTTTTCCGGTGTTTCTTCCATGGGAAAAATCAGAGTTGTCGACAGAGAGATAAGTACTGCTTTGAATCCACTATGGCTCAAATCCGCTCAAGATTTGATCATAAACAGGAAGAGTCCAACAAAATTTAAATTAGAAAGTAAACTCATATTACAGCCTGGATTTTATACTGGCATAAGCGTTTTGAAAGATGGCAGATTAGTTTTGAGTTATAGCGGTGGTACTTACCTTTTACTAATTCGTGCAGATGGTAAACTTGAAGATGGTAAAATTAAATTAGGAGGTTACCCTTGGGGAGTTGCCGTCCACCCCGAAACTGATGTTGTTTACGTTACTCTTCCCAAGATTAACAAAGTTCAGGTTGTTAATGTATTTAAATCTAAAGTGATAAGTAAAATCAGTGTTCCAGGCGCGGTTTATGGGATAGCATTAATGAATGACAAAATGGCACTTGGAGCAGTCGGAAAAGTTTACATAACGTCTCTTCGTGGTACGACTCTAGCAAAGATTGATGTTGGTTCGAAAGCGTTGTACTCGATTACATTGATAAAGTCATCGTTATGTAGATCAAAGACATTCAAATTATCTATTTGCGAAACGGACAATGACAAAATTCACCTTTTTAGCATAAACAATGAATCACAAAATCCCAAAGAAAGCTCTATCAAACATGCTATAGATTTAAGACGACCAAATGGCAGTGTATGTGGACGTGGAGATGATATGTTTGTAGTTTGTTGGGAAACAAACAAACTGATATGCATTGAAAAGGACCATGTTGCGAATGAGGTTGTACTTGAGGAAGGGGTTCTACAGTGTCCATTCGGTCTGACTTTCAGTAATGATTATTCTAAACTTCACATCGTAAATGTGTCCCCAGCGGAGTTATTGGTGTTTTCGTGCTCATAAACGCATATGTATTTAAATAATAGAAAAACAAACATACTTGACTTTTATCGTTTTGAAGGATGTCTTGTTTTAGTTACTAAGTTTTTGTATGATACTGTCATGAATAGATACTCAGCACAACTTCTTTTAATTCTATTTTTTTTATTTTGTATAATAAATTTTGTAATTTTGTTTGACATTTTACTTTTATAGATTCTGATTGTTTGTGTAGGTTTCTTTTTAAGGTGAATTCTAGTAGTAGTACGTGAATCGATTGCAATCATTTGAAATCAGACGACCTGAACACGTGTTTTGTATTAGCATAACGAAACCAACAAAAATAATTTAATTTAATTATCTTATATTAAAATTTGATCAGAATGATTTTTGGGGGTTCCCAAAAGCAAAACATGGACTTGGTTGTTTGACTTCAAGGGTGTACCCTTCTCTTATACGCATAGCAAAACATGGACTTTTTACTACAAGGGTGTAGCGATCTATTATCTACAATTCACCTAATCCCCTACTGGTATGCATATGCCCAAGTAGTTGTTAAGCACAGTTACATACCCATCTTTTGACCATGACCTTGTTCTGTTTAAGTGCCTTTGACAATTTTCAATACATAACAATGCAACAATATAAGTTAGATAGAATCAAATCCAAATGCAAAAATGAAAGAAGGAGGTCGTTACGTACTAGATATTTGATAATTGCAATGGTCCTGACTTAAACAGATATAGTATGGTAAGTTAAACAAATTGAATTTTGATTCAAATGCTGCTGATGAGAGGTTAAAATATGCATATACAGCATAACAAAAATTACTGTTTTATACCCGATTTGGTATTTGCATTTTAAAACCAGTGGATCAATAACCGCTGCTGGTGGACCACAAGTCCCCAATGGTAATCAAAAGCCTAGTCGTCAGATTTGTCTGAAACGAATGTACCATTAAATTTCAATATTCTTTTTTCTTCAAAATTTCCGATTGTTAAAAATGTAAAATTCAAAATTGTTTAAAACACCTGCTTTTTTTCCTAGATCTGCACATAGTCGATATCCTCGGCGCTGGTTTAAGCTTCCCTATTCAAACTTTTTGGGGTTTTGAGTACTTTTCATTCAATACATTTTTGACCTTTCAATGTTTTGATTTAAATGCTGTTGGTGACTGGTTACTCCTTGAAATATGCATATCCAGCATTATCAAACTTACTATTTTATACCCGATTTGGTATTTGTATTTTCAAACAAATTAAAGGTATGGTAAATGCAAAGTAACTCGTTTCACAAATTGCAAAAATAAATTAAAATGTTATAACATAAATGCAACATAAAATTGATAACATCTTATTTGACATTGTGTTATTCTTTTGATAAGTATGCCAAAAAACTATGTACATGTATGTCCCCATTTATATTGAAAAATATAACGAATGATATGTGTACGTGCTGCAGCAAACTCTGCGTTTGTTTATTTTTGTTTTTGTTTCATTAATATGTTCAACTACATGTGACTCTTTAAAATCATACACTAAGCAATTGTTTATTTGTACAGCTTCTTTTAATCGTCATAATGGAATATTATTTTATTATATACCCAAAGAGCTAATTCTCCGACATTAATATAAAAGTGACAGAAATTTGGATTCAAATTTAAAGCCAAATAAAACATCAGGTCCCGATATCATTAGTCACATAATATTAAAAATATGACCTGATCTTATTTTGGCCTCCTCCTTTTAATCATTTATCACAAATCACTAGAGCAAAGTAAGTTTCCTGCCGATTGGAAATTCACCGATGTCGCTCCTATTTTGGACAAAAGGTCACATATCTCTACTTTCAAAGTAAAGACCCATCTCCATAAGAAGATTTGTCAGAAAAGTCGTGGAAAGAGTTATTTTTAAATATGTTTATAACCGTCCTAATGCAAACAAGATTTTTGACGAACAATCCGGATTTATGTCAAAAATTTGAATTTATCATCATCAGGTAAACTTTACATTTCTGTAGGTTAGTCTTTTATTCCATCCACAATAAAGGAGTGGAATAAACTAGACGTAGCACGTTTCAATTGACAAATTTTAAAGTGCGTATTTTACCAGGCCAAGTCACCGTTCACAGAGTACCATTAATCTTCGTGTCAGGTCATAGAAAAATAAACAAATATTCTTAACTAACCTAGATGCACTGCATCTTTCCTTCACTATGTTTTACACAAAGTGAACATTAAAGCTGACCCTTATTGTAGATGTGGATATGGTATAGAAGATGCAAAACACGTTTTCCTGACACGCTCTTTGCATCAAATACAAAGAATCAAAACTTACACTGTAAAAAATGTGCTTAGAGCCTAAACATGTTGGAAACATGTTTAGAGCTAAACATGTTAAGGAAAACGTTTACAATCTAAGCATCGAGCCCGAAACATGTCACTAGTCTTAACATGTATAGCCCCTAAACACAGGAAGCGAGCATACACGTGCTTCCTACCGTATCGAATTACCAATTTTGAAAGACAAAGAGAAGTACACACCAGACAGACCAAGCAAGTCTTGCGAGCTTGACCCAATTCCAACTCCACTTTTGAAAACATGTGTAGACAGCGTTGCCAACAAAATTACGACAATAATTAACATTTCACTCTCAACATCTGTGGTACCGTCATCGTTTAAAGAGGCCATCGTAAGACTCTTGTTGAAGAAACCAGGCCTCGACATCGAAACACTTAAAAACTATCGCCCGGTCTCGAACCTTCCATTTGTATCAAAGGTCCTGGAAAAGGTTATTGAAAGTCGCCTTGGAGACCATCTCATAACCAACAACTTGCATGATCCTTCTCAATCAGCATATCGTACTGGACACTCGACGGAAACTGCACTACTTTGTGTGCATCATGACATCACGTGTGCTCTTGACAAAAACAAATGCGCTGTCTTACTTATGTTAGACCTTTCTGCGGCATTCGATGTGATAGATCATACGATTCTTCGAAACAGATTAGAGCATGCTTTCGGAATTTCGGGATCGGCATTGCAATGGCTACTTTCTTATTTACAAGATAGGACTCAACGCATAGCTATAGGTTCCGTTCATTCAGAGCAATTCCGATTACAGTGTGGTGTCCCACAAGGGTCAGTTCTATGTCCTAAGCTTTATTGCATATTTTCTAAGCCGATAGCTGAAATCTGCAGACGTCATAACATGTCATATCAGTGTTACGCGGACGATACCCAAATGTACTTGGTGTTCGAACCTCAGAACAACTGGTCAGATACAGCAAAACAACTGGAAGACTGTTTAGCAGACATTAGTTCGTGGATGAGCTCTAATATGCTTAAGCTGAACGAAGACAAAACCGAATTAATGTTATTTGCTCCAAAGCATCGAGTCAAGCAATTGAACGACTGTAACCTTAGTTTTAAAGGAAATATCATCACGAGCTCCGTGCTAGGCGTGTACTTCGATAGAACTTTAACAATGAACCAGCAAATAAGTTCATTATGTAAATCGTGTTTCCATCAGATCCACAAAATAGGTCGCATACGTCAATTCATCACTGAAGACGCGTGTAAAACTTTGGTAAACTCACTTGTAGCTTCCCGATTGGATTATGGCAACGCAATGCTCTATGGATTACCATCGTGTGCTATTCAGAGACTGCAAAGAATTCAAAATACAGCTGCTCGCTTGGTCACCAGGAAAAAGAAGCACGAACATATCACGCCGATATTAGAATCCCTTCATTGGCTGCCTATTCATTACCGTGTGCAATTTAAGATACTGCTTTATGTTTTCAAAGCCCTCAGACACGAAGCACCGACATACTTATGTGAATTAGTGCATCTGTATCGCCCTGCAAGGTCCTTAAGATCCAAAAACAGCGTAACAATAATTACACCTAATGTTAGAACTAAAGGTTATGGCAAGCGGAAGTTTGACAGTGCAGCAGCATCTCTATGGAACGTTTTGCCCAGAGATATTCAAACAGCAGAGTCGGTCAATATTTTCAAGAAAAAACTCAAAACTTATTTTTTTAGACAAGCTTACTTATAGTCTGGTAAAACCTAGTTATGTGATGTGGTGCTACTGACGTTCGGTTAGGGTGTAATAAATGTATTATTTGAATTATTTTTAACTTTTATAGAAGTTTTGCTTGCTGGTGCTAACAATATATCATATATTTTTATATATTTATGTACTTATATATTTTTAAAACTTTTTAAAGCCCCTATCTTTCCGATGATTTTTATTAGATATATCTTTATGAATTTTTAACATTTAATAGATCTTAGTTGACGTTTGATTTATTTTTACATATATAACCTTTTTTTAAATGATTTTTGATGTTTTCTTATTTCGTTTAGCTTATTTTCTGTGTGTAATTTTTATAGACCCCTGATTTCAGTCATTGCTTTTTTTATTGATTATTGCTATTTTTACGTGTTGGATGCATGTATATCTTTTTATGTTGTCTACATGTATTTTATTAGTAACTAGCTTTTTTTGTGATATTTATATGTATGCATGAATTGTCATAATATGTTGTACAGCGCTTTGGGTAACATTGTTTAGATTTAGCGCTTTATAAGAACTGTAATAATAATAATAATCATGCAGTTTTTAAGGTAAATGCAAGTTTATTCGTTCAGTTTTTATTGACACAATAACTGAAATTTCAAAGACGAACAAGTGAATCTTTATCTGAAGTGAAAATAATAGTGAAAAGTTTTAAAATATCATGGAAATCCACCTTGATTGTAAATGTACCATGTTGACCACAAAATGGGTGATTATTGAGACACAATAGTGTGGAACCTGTACTGTAACATCTTTTATTAAACAGCCATATGAACTAAGAGAATGAGATCCGCGTACTATGAAATTATATCATAGTTACTATCCACATGATCCATGTTTTTAGGTTTTTGTGTTCTTTACAGTTTATTTGAATACATCTATGGTATCATTCTTAGCATGACCTTATTACGACCAAAGTATCATTGTTGCTTTAAGAATACTAAACAGTTAACGACAATAAATATTTGTTTTCATTTTTAAATGTATTGTTTCTTGTTTTTCAGTTCTTTTTTTATCATTCTTCTACACCCGATGAGCATGGTGAAATGAAGTTACAGACTCCTATGCACTTGACCAACATGGAATACATCGAACGTTTACCATGATATGCTGGTTGTCGGCTTTATAATTAGACTTGTGACTCTTTAATCTGATTTGGATAAATGAAGAACTCTTGATGCTTTCAGAAACAGTGTTAAAGGAAACTGACCGCTGCTCTTCTCATCTGCTCCTTATACACGACCAACAGTGCAACTATTTTTCAAATGATTGTGAAAAAACTCTTTTATGCTAACGATTATATAAACTGTTAATTTATCTAGTCATTTTAAAAGTTCTAAATTGTCAGAGTTATATTTTAACAATGTAATTGTGTTTCATCTTTGCATCTTGGTTATATAAAATTATTTTTATGATATAATGTGTTTTTTTATATTATATATTGATTGTATTAATCTTTAGTAAAAGATGCTCCTCTTCATTGTACAAAAACTTTGAGAATTTCAAATCAAATTATGCTATTATGTCAGTGAAAGGTTTTGTTGTGGTATCTTTACGGCTTCTGAAAAAATCTTTTAAATTGATGTTTTCTACATGTAAACCCAAACCACTGTTTAATATTCTTGAACTATCATGACTGCTGAATATGCATTTGTCAATTTGATCTCTTATTTTGCATCTTCACATGTGTAATTTTATAGGTTATGTCTAGTTGTAAACCAGTGCTTAGGATCGAACCACTAACATTGGGAAATAAGTTGCAAAAAACAAACAAACAAAAACTGGCTACAAGTTAAGGAAAACAAACAAAACATCTTTACTCTAAACGTGTCACCAGAGTAAGCGCATTAATGTTTTTTTCAGAAAAACGATTAAGTATCAGCATTTTTATCTATGTAATAAATACGATAATCAATTAGGTCTCATGAAAAACACAATTATGATCACTCGTGCGGGATAAATCATGTTGCGTTCAACGACTCTTGATCAAATTTTAGATATTCACTCGACCCAATTAGTTATTCTATAAATGCTGCAAGATATTTTGAGGCCACGTGCAACCTCCACCTCCACCTTGGGCGTTAGTGATATTAACCTAAAATCGGTTTTGCTAAAAAAAAAAAAAAAAACGGTGAAAAAGCAAAAATAATAGAATAAATTATGAAAATATTATAAAAAATGGTAAGAAATTAATATATCTAGGTCCTGCTACGGTATACTTTTTAATACTATATGCAGTCTTTGCTGAACGCATACTGAAAAATCTACCTAAAATAAAGCAATTTTAAGGTAATCGTATCGAGGAAACTTACGGATATTTTCAAAGATGTGATTTAAACGAAAGTGTTGATTACAGAGCGGGCTGACCTCTAAAAAAACTCCACCAGCAGCGTTTACCATCGATAATCTTAGAAGTCAAAATAAAATTATTGTACAATAAGAAATAGGGGGTCGAAGCGGCCAAAATGTCAATCTATAAAATTTTACCGAACATTGATATAAATATCAAATAAAAAGTAGATAAAAATATCAAATATGCATTGAAAGTCCGTGACATCTACAGAAACAATGTGTCAAAATGCTTTATGAATCCATGGTGGGCTGCGTGCATCCAAAGCAATTGACTTTCCATTTTGGGACTCCGACGTACAGGATTCTACTTGTTATTTATCAATGAAGACGCTAGAATGCCTTATTCTATCATTCTTCATGCAAGCCAACATATGCATAGAGGGCAAAATAGGTAAAAGTTTAGCCATTTATATATCAAGTGTTACTTTAGATAATATGAACCTTAATTAATCCATTTTTGTCTGTAGTTCACAATTCTTGGTGCAACTCATCTTTAGAGCAGATATAGTCACTTTTAGATTGATCGAAACACCATTTAACCAGATCTTCAATTTGTTTTACTAAGAAAGTGAGGAAGGTTAGTGTACAAATTAGAAAAATCGTAGCTATCAACTGTATGATAAGTACCTTCAAAGGCGCGAAGTTTGTCTAAAACATCGAGCGAATTTTTCACGCTCCAAAAATTATTTATACCACTGTTTTCAAATACATTTTCGCAGTATCGAATAATAAATTCTTTCATAGTATTCAAAGCAAGAGATAGGACTTTAGAAATATTAGTGAGAGAACACTTACTTAAAGCAGATATGAAACGAAATTTATAAGGATTTTTGTGTAATTCAGGGATGCAGTACATTGTAGGTCGTTTATTGCATGTACTAGGCATGGTAGGAGCGGCTCCTAGTGATGTGGTATTTAAAATATGGTTATAATTAATACTAGATTTTGTAGATTGTAAGTGAATAAAAGTGTTTAATTTCTTGCATCAACACTTTCTTGCATCAAAAACAGAAGCCAAAACATATTACAACAATGAACAAACAGATAAATGTATCAAAGTTTTAGGAAATAGCCAAAAGATGTCAAATTTTGGAAATATGTAAACTGTGTCTTTCCAACACATATTCCAGTACTCGAAAATATATAAGAGCATACAACTGAAGCACGGGGAAGCTTTCTACGACTTCCACATGGCACAAGAGCCAAAAAAGAACAAAGGTGTACCAAACTCTGAAATAATATTAATAACAAAAGAATATGATATATGTCATGTATATGCCAGAAAGACAAGATCCTTAAATTGAAATGATTTTGATAAATGTACAAAAGCAAAATTTCACTGCGTGTGAAGCACTTTACTGGATAAACCTTCATCAGACACGCTGGGAGTAGAAATCACTATGCATTCTAAATTACTGTACTTCTATTGCTATTGTAAGACTGTTTATCAGAGGGGACTACTTAAGTAAGATTTTACTTGTGTACAATTCCATATGCTTTTATTGGCAATAGAATAAGTTAGAAATAAACTTAATCTAAAGCGCTTGAAATCTGCTAGATTTATTTCTTTAATTGAAATTAATAATTTTACATAATTATGTAGTAAATGCAATTCCTTACCATACCACACCACAGGCCGATTTTTAGCTCACCTGGACCGAAGGTCCATGTGAGCTATTACCATCACTTGGCGTCCGTCGTCTTCGTCGTCTGTCGTCGTCGTCGTCTGTCGTCGTCGTCTGTCGTCGTCGTCTGTTAACAATTTTTCAAAAATCTTCTCCTCTGAAACTACCAAACAGAATTTAATGAAACTTGGTATGAATGATCCTTAGGGTGTCCTGCACCAAACTTGTGTTTCGATTTTTTATCCGTTAAAAAACATGGCCGCCGTTACTAAAAATAGACTAGGGGGGTCAGACTACTGTTTTTGGCTTATAAATCAAAAAGTATAAGAGATAGAGGAAATCTGAGGCACGCTTCTGATTCAGCATCAAAAGCTTTACAAAAGTCTCCATTTGGTCAAAGTTGTCAGATGACCCCTTATAGGGGTTACGGCCCCTTAAAGGTGAAAAATAGCATTTTTTCATGTTTTTGGCCTACAGAATGAAAACTATTGCAGATAGAGATTAGCTGTTGCTTGCTTAAATGTTCAGCTCATTTAACTCTACAAAAGTCTTTATAGGGTCGAAGTTGTCAGATGACCCCTTATAGGGGTTACGGCCCCTTAAAGGTGAAAAATAGCCATTTTTCATGTTTTTGGCCTACAGAATGAAAACTATTGCAGATAGAGATTAGCTGTTGCTTGCTTAAATGTTTAGCTCATTTAGCTCTACGAAAGTCTCCATAGGATCGAAGTTGTCAGATAACCTCTTATAGGGGTAACGACCCCTGAAAAATGGCATTTTTTCATGTTTTTGGCCTATAGAATGAAAACTATTGCACAAAGAGATAAGCTGTTGCTTGCTTAAATGTTCAGCTCATTGAGCTCTACAAAATTCTCCATAGGGTCGAAGTTGTCAGATGACCCCTTATAGGGGTTACGGCCCCTGAAAAATAGCCATTTTTCATGTTTTTGGCCTACAGAATGAAAACTATTGCAGATAGAGATTAGCTGTTGCTTGCTTAAATGTTCAGCTCATTTAGCTCTACAAAATTCTCCATAGGGTCGAAGTTGTCAGATGACCCCTTATAGGGGTTACGGCCCTTGAAAAAAAGCGATTTTTCATGTTTTTGGCCTACAGAATGAAAACTATTGCAGATAGAGATTAGCTGTTGCTTGCTTAAATGTTCAGCTCATATAACTCTACAAAAGTCTCCATAGGGTCGAAGTTGTCAGATGACCCTTTATAGGGGTTACGGCCCCTTAAAGGTGAAAAATTGCCATTTTTCATGTTTTTGGCTTACAGAATGAAAACTATTGCAGATAGAGATTAGCTGTTGCTTGCTTAAATGTTTAGCTCATTTAGCTCTACGAAAGTCTCCATAGGATCGAAGTTGTCAGATAACCTCTTATAGGGGTAACGACCCCTGAAAAATGGCATTTTTTCATGTTTTTGGCCTACAGAATGAAAACTATTGCACAAAGAGATAAGCTGTTGCTTGTTTAAATGTTCAGCTCATTGAGCTCTACAAAATTCTCCATAGGGTCGAAGTTGTCAGATGACCCCTTATAGGGGTTACGGCCCCTGAAAAATAGCCATTTTTCATGTTTTTGGCCTACAGAATGAAAACTATTGCAGATAGAGATTAGCTGTTGCTTGCTTAAATGTTCAGCTCATTTAGCTCTACAAAATTCTCCATAGGGTCGAAGTTGTCAGATGACCCCTTATAGTGGTTACGGCCCCTGAAAAAAGCGATTTTTCATGTTTTTGGCCTACAGAATGAAAACTATTGCAGATAGAGATTAGCTGTTGCTTGCTTAAATGTTCAGCTCATTTAGCTCTACAAAAGTCTCCATAGGGTCGAAGTTGTCAGATGACTCCTTATAGGGCTATGGCCCCTTATAGGTGAAAAATGGTGATTTTGGCCTATAGAATGAAAACTATTGCAGGTAGAGAAAAGCTGTTGCTTGCTTAAATGTTGAGCTCATTCAGCTCTACAAAAGTATAGGGTCAACATCAAGACCAGGTGAGCGATTCAGGCTCCTGGGAGCCTCTTGTTTTAGTAACAGCGGCCGTGCTTTTTATCGAATCATTTCAAAAAAGAATATTTTTGTTACCAACGTTAAATACCATTCCTACATAGTTTCAGTTCAATTGGTTTAGTGGTTTCAAAGAAGAAGATTTTTGAAATTGTTAACGGACGACTTCGGACGTAATTATGGCATTTGGCCAGGAGAGCTAATAATTGTTGCATTTTGAATTATTGTGACATATAACATTAGGCTGTTTTGTATCCGCACAACAATAAGTCAGCATAAAAAAAAGTCTAAAAAGACATTACCAAAAGTCAACACAACGAAAAACATATTTAATAACTCATGCAAACAATACATACATTGAATTAACTTTACTACAACTAAACAACAGCAACCTTTCAACTTAAAATCAATTCCCGAGTAATCTCCAGTGCTACGAACGGTTAATCAATTCCTGCTTGTTCCAACTCATCCGTCGATTAGCTTGTGATGTCCAAAGATATGAATATCGTAATGAGCACATTTTAACAGCACTTTTACCAGATTAAGGTACATCAATGGCGACTCTGCCATTAAAACATTCATTGAAACTTTACAATTATAGTCCTTTGTTCACAAGAAGGTATTGTTCGGGTTCTCAACTCTATTATTTTGTAATTATACTTATCATTATTTTGTATCTCAAGATTTATTATCATTCATTCTTCATTTTTTTTTTGGACAAGTATTCAATATCTGTTTTTAAGCAATTATACTTTATTATTTTAATCCTATCCACACCCTCCTTGAAAAAGTGAAAGCCAATTGTGCAACAGAATTGTAATCTTCATTTTAACATAAATTATAATATGAGATAGGCATTGCCTATATGCGAGCACAGCACAAGAGCATAAATATAAGTTTTGTATCTCGAATACATTTTGAGTTGAGAAAGGCTTCCTCCAGCACAGATTCCGGGTACCCGTTTTTGCCCTCATATGAGGGAATTCTGCGTCTCAATTGAGGAATAAAATTGTTTAAAATCTAGAATATAAGATTTAAAAGACCCCATTCCGCGAACGACGTTGACACTTTTGATGCAAATGTTAACCGTTGTGATCACTTCCTAAAAAACGATCGATGTGCGTATCCGAGTTACCCGAATGAAATGTTTTGATTGATAGTTGATCATTATAATGAGCTGAAGACACAATGTCTTAAATATTAAGCGTCTTTGTTTTATTAACACAGTTTTTTTTTTTAGATTTTGATTTGGAATCGAAGTAGTCAAATAAGATCTGAAGTTGATATTTTAATTTTGATCAGTTCATTTTCTAGAACGTTCAGTTTGGGACAAGGTGCTTGGGGTGAATAAGCGGTAAAAAGAAAATGTTTAAAAAATGATTAAACTTTGTTTACTAAAAAAATGTAGTTACTCATCGTCAACAGAATATTTTTTATCCTTGTTCTGCATTTACTGTACATAGATAATTTTTCGAAGGCGACTATCAAAATGGGTAATTATTTTCAAATTTACACCGGACCTGTATAAACTGTGAGAAGCATATCCGAACGAAAAAAAAATCAATATCAGCATTAGGACTTTTTTCGCGGGAACTTGCTTCAGAGCTATCCGCTTATGCTGTGCTCGCTAATATCTATTTTATATACAGACGTTTGTTTGTTGTAGAAATTTTGATTGCTTTAAGGTTTAAATCATATGATCTCGAATTTATATTTAAATACACGATAAACACGATAAAATCCTTATTTAATACTGTATTGGGTTTAAATGACTAAGAGTAGATAACCGCATTTGAAACCAAGGAAGTAAAAGAATTGTTGACGTAAGCCTTTCATTTGTTTACATGGTGTGTCAAGGTAAAACCTTTGTTTTGTTTAATGTTGAATTTTTAAAGGCAATGTTAATGCATTGGTAATGTTTTTATATATTTGAAAATGGGCCAATTTAATAAGCTTCTGCTGTTATTACTTATAAATTCATGTAAAATATTAAGTAGAGCAAGTTCTATATATTTTATTGATTTAAGTGAAAGTTAATACCTGTGTCACCCAGAAACCTACACCCCTATATCAATATTTTGTTAGAGTCAATATGCCATACGAATAATACACAAGCGAAATTAGTTTAAATATTTT
Organism: Arcuatula senhousia; assembly: GCA_963971305.1. Classification (NCBI taxonomy): domain Eukaryota; kingdom Metazoa; phylum Mollusca; class Bivalvia; order Mytilida; family Mytilidae; genus Arcuatula; species Arcuatula senhousia. The sequence continues at coordinate 91,090 of CAXARO010001771.1, forward strand.
GTTGAATGAAATCAATGAGATTTGATTCATGTCACCAGTCTTTTGCATTGGAGATCATTGTTTTCATAATTTACATTATACATTTGAAATTTATTATTCTGGTGACTTTTTCTTTTCAAAACACCCAAATCGACCTTAATTCACTGAATCTTGGCCACAAGTCAGGTTCTATTCGAGCAAATATGTAATGTTTTATACTTGCAAAGATATGAAAAGAAAAATTCAGGAAAGCCAAATTACTTTAATTGCCTTTTTTCTTTCGTTTGACACAAATTTTTGGGGACAAAAATTCAATTACTAAAACGAGAAGAAAACAGAAAATTTGAATATGCAATAAATGCATATCTCATATCGGCAGCATTTTAATAAAAAAAAATAGAGGGTAAAAAAAAAACACAAAAGCATTGAACAAAAAGTACCAAATAGCCTAATTCAGCACCGAGGATATTGACCATGTGCAGTACAAGGAAACAAGGAAAGAAACCTGTTTTTTTCAACAATTTTGAATTTGACAATCGGAAATTCCAATGACAAAAAGAATGCTAAAAGTAGTTGTCAAATTGGTATCACACAACTTTGACGACTAGGCTTCTGATTACCCTCACGACCTCTGGTCAACCAGCAGCCGTTGTAGTTTCAAAATACAAACACCAAAACTGGTATAAAACAGTAAATTGGGATATGCTGTATACATCCATATTTCAAAGAGTAACTCTCATCAGCAGCATTTTGAATAAAAAAACATTGAAAGGTCAAAAAACCAAATGTATTGAACAAAAAGTTCTCAAAACCAAAAAGTTCGAACAGGGAAGCCAAATCCAGCACCGAGGATATCGACCATTGGCAATACAAGGAAAGAAACCTGGTATTTTCAACAATTTTGAATTTAACAATTGGAAATTTCAATGATAAGAAAATATATAAATGTGTTGACAAATTCGTGTCAGAATATTTAATAGAACATTTTCAAAAGAAACGATTTGTTAAACTTTATTTGTGGTATGTTTGCTAGTATTTCCTCATTTTAAAAAGCTACAGGTGTCAGTTTGGGGATAGTTTCATGAAACTGTTGGCTTTCCAGAAGGCACAGAGTTTTAAATTCCCGTTTTGAGCTTG